>JAQIWG010004864.1:0-15366 GCA_034695025.1 Chamaedrilus cognettii | reverse complement strand
ATCGTTGGAAGAGGGAGGGGGACGAAAACATGGAAGGAGGCGGTAGAGAGCTATATGAAGGAGCGAGGTATGAATAGAGAGATGGCAATGAATCGAGAGTTGTGGGGGAGTCTCATCGTGGGAAACGTCCAACCTGCGTTGACACGGAAAAGTGGACGTAAAATGTAAATGATGATGATGATAGCAAACTAATTTGCTTTTGCCGCGATCCTGGAGGGCAGTGGGGTTGCAGAGACTTAACATTTTTCTTCCTCTTCCACCAATATTTCGACTCTAATACTTAGAGACTTTCGGGGTGTCCAACCCCCACATTAATATAAAGAAGGATTTGAACCCACTGGCAGATGCATGCAGACTTTTATCCAAGGGGGGTCAATCAAACTGCTGATTTATTGTTTTCATAACTGTTATAGACTGTCATAGTGAGTTTTGCCCCCCTCATGAAGGCAGCATATAATGCGACAGAGGGGGGGTGGTGAGGGGTATAGGAGTCTGCTGAATAACCCATTCACAAATTGACAGCAGTTATTAATTGCAGCCTTTCATGTGTCTGTAATATAGTTGACAGCCCTACAGTGTGTGCTACCAGACAAATGAATGTTCGTTGAACTAATTAACAGGAGTTGGAAGCAAAGCCAAGGCGTCGCTCCTGCGGGGAGTCCAACCCCCACATTAATATAAAAGTAGGGTTTGGACGCAGTGGCAGATCCATGCAGACTTTTATCCAAGGGAGGCCAATCGATCTCTTTTCTCACGAAATTGGTAGTAAAACGAACAAATGAGCTTTGTGTCTTAGATTTCCTCAATAATTAGATGCCCTTACTTGACTTCGAAACTCAGATCCCCTGATGTAGTGATGTTTTTGAGGAGAAAAATTCATTCAGTTCATTTTCTTCATTTTCTTCATTTCTTCATTTTGTTTGAAATCTCACTTTCTGAAGGAAATTACGAATATGCTGAATAGCCTACATTTTATCAATATTCTCTTAATTATCCTTCATTAACTATCATCCTCAATAATTATTGCTTTTTGCACCATGCATGTTGCATAATACAAGTATGTAGAAAGAATACTCGGTTGTCAGTACATTTTCATTTTTCAGTGATTGAAACTTTATTTAAGTTTTGGTTTGACCTTGTCCAACTGTCAAATTATAATTTGATCACAGGGTTTTTCTTATTTTTTCAGAAATGTGCTACTATTCTTTACCATAGATATTGTGTATGATATTTTAAGTTTTGGTTCTGGACCTGCATGCGGCGTTAGTCAATGAGGTGTCGCGTGACTGGGTGCTTTATCATGGCTGCAGTGTCACATTGCTGGTGCCCAGATATAGTATTTGAATACTATTCGGTGCATGATGGTAATTTTGATGCTGGTAATAATATTTGCAATTTGAGTTTGATACTCCAGAAATTTGTTCATTTTTTGCGATTTTGCCATTTGAAGATTATTCAACTGTGAATCTTGACTGGACTCTTTTCTAAGACATCAAAGTTTCCATTTGAAAATTAGAAAACATGATGCATTTGTGTATTCTGATGGATTCAGTAATGCATTGCATTTTCAATAGTTTAATGCAGTGCATTTTTCAATACCTTGCTCGAGTTTTTGTAGTATATATATAGCACAAAGACTATATACTTTCCGGTTTTGTGCAAGGGAGCCCGCAGATAACTGCTCCCCCTTCTTTAGTCACCTTTTACAACTGGCCCGGGAGCTCTACATGGGTTGCAAGGCAATTCTTTGTCTCGCGGCCTGCAGGGGGAGCATATTTAAAATCGTGTGCTCGCTTGCAGATTT
This sequence comes from Chamaedrilus cognettii, assembly GCA_034695025.1. Classification (NCBI taxonomy): domain Eukaryota; kingdom Metazoa; phylum Annelida; class Clitellata; order Enchytraeida; family Enchytraeidae; genus Chamaedrilus; species Chamaedrilus cognettii. The sequence goes on along the minus strand of JAQIWG010004864.1, from coordinate 13,562 downwards.
TGTGTGTCGTAATCTGGTACGCTGCTCAAGTTGGATATATTCACAATGGCCAGGTTTTTTAGCCTCTCCGAAGCCGTTTGAATGGATAGAGAAGTGGTGGGGAGGCTGGAGGAAGGCATATATTAGTAGTAAACTGGGAGGGGTGGCCGGGCTTCCATTGAATGGCAATACCGTTAGGCCGATTGGATAATAATAATGGATAGCCGTATGGCGGTGCGCAAAGCGTTCACAATGCTAATTTGGCACGTTCGGCAATGCCGTGCTTTCAGAACGCTATTCACAGATGGGTATAGTAGGGGCTAAAGCAGAGGTGCTAATAGTCGCTAGCGTATTAGCCATGCGTTGATTGAATGAAGGTCTTTATAATTTTTATGAGGCTCGTTAGCACTCTCTACCTTTCCTTTGTATCACAATTACAGCAACCTTCATTCAACGCGCGATATCGATCACCCGTGACAGTATATAATTATCCGTTTGGATAGGTTAATGGATAGGAGAATAAGTTAATAATTGTGGATGGCACAATGCAGACGTCTACTGTGGATTGCACTAGGCCTGACAACTATGTGCTCAACGTTAATAGTCTGAACAAGTAATCATGTCTCGTTATATGGACAATCAATTCTCTTCGGTGGCAGCCCCAGCTGCACGGGTTGTTGCAGGATTTAACTTGTCTCACAACTTGGATCTTGATAGTCCTTACGAACAAAATTTGCAGCGATTTACAGGCAAGTTGTTGCGCTTCCGATATATTTAGATTGTGGACGCGGTTGACCCTACTAGAGATTACACTCCGAATTAACACTCTGATGTAATAGGGCACACGAATGAATGTTTGTGCGACAAAGACTATATACAGTCCGGTTCTGTGCGAGGGAGCCCGCACAGAACTGCTCCCCCTTTTTTAGTCGCCTTTTACGACTCGCCCGGGGAGCTCTGGGCTGCAAGCCAGTTCTTTGTTCCCGTCCTGCAGGGGTTAATGATAAATGTAGAGCGATGGTTACAATGCACAGATGTAGGTAGAGCTGGACGCCGGACATATTGAGGCTGGCATGGTTTAAAATCGCCAGGACGATCTGTTGCTGTGAAAATGTGGGCTTGAATGACCATGGTCAATGTTTTGATTTAGACAAACTTGTGGCACTGAAATGAAAGGTGACTATTTAAATCAATTGATCTTATTAAACGTTTCTCACTTCAGGTGTCATTCGGTGTGGTATGTTTGTAATTCGTTTTATTTGTTATGTCGTTCAAATCGGCGCGAATACGCTAGAAATTTGCTAAATTCTTTTCATCCTGATGCAAAACGGTGTTAACAACTTAATAATACGTGTATGACATTATGAGCAGAAAAATGGAGGCCGTTACTAAATGGAGTTTTTTTTCAAGGTTTATATATAAATATTTATTTCACACAAGCAGTGTAGTACAGGGAATAATTCAAATAATACAACGGCACCAACCTATTTATATCACTATTGCTTGTCTAAATGAAACTCTTGAACTTAGACTTGAGCGCTAGACTTGCAGTCAAAATACTTGTAGCACTAAATCCGCTATGGAGTTTAGCGTTGGTTATTAACAAATGAAGCAAATTAGTTGTAAGTTGTAACATACCGGTAAGTACTGTCAAACTAGAAATTTTTGCTGCATGTTACTTTCGCGGTTTTGCCTCTCAGAAATGTTGCTGCACTTAGTTTTCACATTTTTGAGGACTTCCCATTATAATAGATTCTGCAGCCTTAAATTTGCTGCATGTAATTTTCGCAAGTTTTTCCGATTCGCAAAATTTGCGAAAATGACATGCACGCGAAAATTTCATGTTTGACAGTATTTAAACTTGCAAGATACTATTTGACATGAAACTAATTATATTTAGTTCAAATAATGTTATTTTTTATATCTTAAATTTATTGTCGTTAAATTGCGATTAGCTATGCAATATGCTCACAAATTACGTTACTTTAGTAATTAGAATATTTTATTATTTCGCAAAATAATGAAACACTATGTACAGAGAAACAATTCGACAGTCCAAAGGCAATGGTCAAAAATCCTACAGCAATCTTTAGTATTTTTAAGAGTAAATTCAACATCACTGCAGCACTGAAAAATGATTAGGTCTAAATGTTGCAGACCGCAGAGATGCTGTTCAGAAGAAGACTTTCACTAAGTGGGTCAACAAGCATCTACTCAAGGTAAGGAAAACTAGGCTCTGCTCTAACTAGCTTTAACTCTCGATTTGCTTCTGCAGAATTTGAATAAACATATCAAATTAGAAGTAATTTCATTTTCAAAGTATTAAAACAAGGACACGTTTGAGGGTTAATTTGAATGTATTCAATGTTAAAATGTCATTGGTGCCAAATTTGATATACATGTATATACCGACCGGGACATGTTAGAATAATGTATAATTTTAATTTTCAATACGTTCTTAACTTTAATATTTATTTATATTGCGATGTAATTGCGAGGCGCTGTGGTGTAGTGGTTAAGGCGTTGGACTTCGAGTCCAGAGAACCTGAGTTTGAGTCCCGGGGCCGACAACTATGAAACCATGGCGTTACAGGCCCTTCAGCAAGGCTGTTAAACACACGAGTGTCGCTAGTTGATAATCATCGTCCAGAGTAATTTATTTTTCTGGTTGGCGACAGGAAGGGCATCCGGCTATAAAAATTTAGCTCCAATACAAACATCTAACCCGTGTTAACATGGATTCAGCGTTACAGGCTTGCCTGTAGTGCATAAGAATGGACGTCAAAAGTGATGACTATTATTATTATTTAATTGATGTATTAGTATTGCAGGCCTACTGCTTGCGTGGTGCAAAGTTCTGTATTTGCGATTGCAGTTGAAGCATGTATATAAAAAAAGTCACATTTGCGCTTTTGCAATCTTCAAATTCAGAAGGTTCCCCACGCTACTTTTTCTTTTTTCAGCTTTGCCAATCAAATATGGATCGTGCTTTCTGTTTGAGAAACTATTTGAAATAGTATTTGGATTTTAATCGCGTTCTGATGTAAAATGCTCTATGATGAGACCGATGAGTTACGGGTGTGGCTTGACACCAGTGACGTAGCCAGACTTTTATGCCGACCGGAGCAAATTTGTTCGCCTATTTAACTATTTTATTATTAGACCAAAGGGGCGAACAGATTTTTTTAGCTGAAGCTCTGTCCAAAAATTGTTGGATTGTTAGAATGGTGGGCGAAACACGCGCGTTGCGCTCAAATTTTAAAATGTAATTACGACAGTCTCCATATAGGTGCTAAAATAGGCAGGTGGCTGCCATGCCATCTAATCCCCCCTTTACCCCTTAAAAACTTAACGAATTTCGGGATTTTGGAAACGTCACTATAATCATCCCGACCGGAGCATCTGCTCCAATTGCTCTTATGTAGCTACGTCACTGCTTGACACTGAGCAGATGCATTGCAGATCTAGCTGTGATGGTGTTATCTCTGGATGATGAGGCCCCTGGATCGATAGTCGCATTGTTCTTTCCATTCGCAGTCAGTTCAGTCATAGGCCAGATGTCGCGGTCTCTGGCGTGAATGAGTCAGTCGCACTTGAGCTGACAGATTGAGCGCTCTAGTTATTGTCAATGAATGGCCTCCCGACTCTCCAGTCCAGTATCGAGCAACTCGGTATGACATCATGACAGAGATCCATGCGATGACTCACAACGACCTTCTGCAACGAGTGCTGAAGGCAGTGAACAACGCTGCATCCATGGGTCTATTAAAACTATGGACACTACAGCAACAGGCTGCTGCCTCTGGCCAACAACTGTGAAGCTTGCATAAATATTGACCGCTATGAATTCATTAGTTTTATTTAGATTGGTAGCTTATTTTGAGGTGGAAAGAGTATTTTTAATGGAAAGCTTATTTTGAGATCCTCTGGGAGCTTAATTCTAAGATAGGGATCTTTGCCGAGTCGACGATCAAATTATGATGTCACCCTCAAAAATTGAATTTAATGTCGGTCAATTGAATGGCAGCGATGCCAGCCAGTCACAGCACAAACATTGGCAAATTATGTTATACCACATGATTGTGACATAATGATTGATTTTATAAATTGGCCACACTTTTAGCAAGGTTCTTCTTCCCCTGCGACATTAACGACCGTGCGTAGTAGCGAAGGCTATTACAGTCCGGTTCCGCCTTTACCAAGCACAGAACCGCTCCCCCCTCTTAAGTCGTCTTTTATGACTCGCCCGGGGAGCTCTAGGCTGCAGGTCAATTCTTTGTTCCCTGACCTGCGGGGGATATTATAATATGGATTATATATAGTAGGATATTATAACTTTTTTTGCTAATTTTTTTTGTTGCAAAGTGTTTTGCGTCTAAGATTTTATAGATACAATGGATTTCATCCACCCTGGCTGCCTGGACGAACGCAATATCAGATTCGGCTCTGACTCGGGCTGTAGGGACATCCAAGTGCATGGTTGTAGCCTTGCCTATCATGCTCCGGTGCAAACAGCTGAGCCCAGTCAATGGAAATTTGTGCAAAAAATCGGTCTTGGCAGCAGCAATACAAGCCAGTGTCGTGAAAATTGGTTAACCAATAATGCCGGTTGGTTTGGCTTGTCGTTTGATCTGTGGGCTGTGTTGAACTGTTGGATGGGCTGCATGCGGCTCGGCCCGCCCGTGGGCTGCATGCGACCCGGGACCAGGTGAATGAAAAGGAATCACAAAATTAGCATTAATTGTGTAAAATTGACATTATCAGTGACAAAATGAATCAGAAGTATGTTATATGCATAGGCCTATTTATAATTTTTTTATCTATACATAAATACAAATATGTTTTTATTCGTCCAAGGACAGCTACAGAGCAGGAACAAAATTTGAAAAGAATTAAATATTGAGATATATGCATTTTTGAAGAACATTTTAAATTTAACGAAGTTTTCTCAAATTCTGTGCTATAATTTTGTGCGAAACTTGCTGTGCATTTTTGAGAGTGCAATATGTGGCATGATTGCAAAGAAGAGTTCATAATTTATTGTATAACAGCATCAATATTTGTTTGATGCTCACCCTTCACTAGTCTCAGCAGTGCCGCCCTGACAAGGTAAACAGTTGGATGAAGCATGCTATAGATGTGAAGCAACTAGTAGATTGTGTGTTATGCACCCACAATTTACTGACCTATTAAATAAATGTTGAAATATTGTGTAATTTGTGAATTTAGTTGATCGTTGCATGTTTTGGGAGTTCAGTTTAACTTTCATTGTGTGTGTTGAACAGTGAATATTTTATTAGATAGATTTTGCATGTATTTGTTATTAGTTAATGCTGTGGTTCTCAAACTTTTTCTGCCGCTTGCCACATTTTTGTTTAACAAAGCTTCACGTGCCACACAAAATGAAAGTCATCAGCAAATTTTTTCTCATGCGAAACTCACGACCGGGGGGTTGGGGGGGGGAGTGCTGACTGTTTTTAACAGTCTTTGTCTCTTTTTCAACAATTGTAACTATAACTACTTATCGACTTAGGCCTAACTATACCGAATTCACGTTTCTGCGCCAGTCATCGACGTCACATCACAAGTCACACACTGCATAAAAATATAGTCGCGTGCCACAGTGGCACGCCTAGCAACATCGACGGGTGCAAATGTGGCACATGACGGGTGCAAATGTGGCACTTTCCGCGGCGGTTCCGCGTGCCACTTGAAAAGTCATGGCATTCCACTTTTGGTACGCGTACCACACTTTGAGAATCACTGAGACCGAGTTAATGTATACATGTTAAATGAATGAAGCCCTGCATGATGGACAATTTACCGAATTTCATGCATGTATTTGACATGTTTTCAATGATACGCTCATTTTAATGCGCATTTGTATGTATAATTTTGATTTTGTTACGACAGTCAGTACTTTGTTGCATATTGCTTTGTAGGCACTTGCAATTTTTTCTGATTTTGTGTACGTCGTTGAAATTGTTGCTTATGAGTACTAAATTGTTGGGGTTTAGTCCTTAGTGGATGATTAATACGCGTCTAAATGCGTAAATTATTTCTTCGCGCCAGAACCTTACATCAAATATATTACTTAATTAATGCCTAATGGTTGATGCTGAGTATTTTTTGCATCACTTGAATTAACATTTTGAGTCGTACCGTTTTGTAACACAACGCTTGTCTCGCTATACTTCTATTAGTGTTGTAATTTCTGATGTTGTCAAATGTTGTCAGATAATTTGTCAAGAAATGTTGTTTAGAAATAGTAAAGCTTGAAGGAAATCAGGACAGTTCTAAGATGTATGACTGTTTGATAGTTTCTCATCTCAGATCTACTATCAATATGCATTATTCTTATTACGCATTCATTAATTTTGCTAACATATTTTCTCGAATTTTCTCATTCTTTTGATATTTATACACAAAGGTTCTGCAAAGCTGGCTACCAATATAGTCTACTCATATAGTCTACCAATATAGTCTACCAATATAGTAAACCAATATAGTCTGCCAAGTGTTTATCCAGATCAACTTTGTTTAGACCAGGCGCATGCATTTTTCTAGTGGTTAAGATGTAGGGATAAGAAATTTGCGATCAGGCGTTCAACTCCCTTGCTGCCATCTGCGAAGCCATTGTGTTACAGGCTCTTCAGCAAGGCGTGAAAACATACAAGTGTCACCAACTGCTAATCACCGCGCGATGATTATTTGCTGTTCTGGGTGTCATCCGGAAGGGCGTTAAGCCATATAAACACAGCTCCAGCGAGCTATTAATCAAAACAGGGGTGAAAGAGTCTATAGTATCTGTTTTGAAACATGTTGTTCATCAGAATATCTGTGTTAGAGCACGTTGAACATCAGAATGGGCTTCAAAAAGTTAAAAACATGCATGGTTAGTTAGTTAGTCTATTAATCCAGCACTGATGTGTTTTGGTGATTCTAAAAGCGTATCGTGAAGTGTTTGGTCACTATGTGATGTCATGACGTTCATCTGCCGCAGTGTCAAGTGCTGTGTGATGTCACACATGTATAATATGTATATGCTCAAGTGTCACTAATCTCACTATGTGACGTCATGTAACGTGTATCTGCCTCAGTGTCACTGTGACGTCATGTAACGTGTATCTGCCTCAGTGTCACTGTGACGTGTATCGCGTGCACTCAGGGCATGCTGTGTATCTCATGCTGTGTATCTCAGTGTCGCCTGCTGGTTGGGGATCTATTCATGGACCTGCGTGATGGTCACTACCTCATCACCCTGCTCGAAGTGCTCGCCCGAGAACAACTCGTATGTTCGACACGTTCTTTTATTTTGGTCATTAATTAAGCGTTAAATTATGAAACTTGCTTTTTGTGATGATTTATCATTTTATGTGTGTTGTTATATAGTATTCCTGAGAATAAGATATTATTCATTGTTCAAATATTATGACATTAAACTTAATTTACTCAAAAATTAAAAGAAATTATTTTATTAATTATGTAGTTGTCCGCGTATTCTTTGCATACGATAATCACAGTACTAGTGCTAAGTACTTGTAAAATTTAGGAAATAAGGTTCGCTGGGTTGCAAAATGATGCAGCTGTGGTCGAAATTCATTCGAAGTTTTGCTTTAGCTTGCAAGCAATCTTGCACTATTTACATTATTTATGTAATACTAATAATTTTATATAGTTTGTTTGCCTAGGTTTTTTTTCATTTGTCCTTAAGTAACTGCTACTGACTTGAGCTTGGACGACGTGGATGCCTAAGAAGCAGAATTAAAGAAAAATGTTGGCTTTATATACTATTTTATAGTACTGTTAAGAAAGTCAAATGCAGTCTAAAAGCTGATGTTAATGCCAGAAAATTTGAAGAGCTGAAATGTTAGACTGACGTTTCTCACTGAAATATGCGTTGATATTGCTGTTATGGTCTCGTAATTGTATTGCAGCCGCCGCATGAGAAAGGTCAGATGCGCTTCCACAGAATGCAAAACGTTCAAATTGCATTGGATTTTCTCGAACGGAAAGGGGTAAGTCGTACGATGCGACAATTGATTGTTCTAAATTAACAACTAATCATCATTGTATATTATACTGCGATCCGGGACGCAAACGCAGCTTCTTATAGGACAGGTGAAGTCGTTATTAGTTTTAGATTCTTTTGTAAAATTTAGCGTAAATTTGCCCCTAACCAAAACCTTAAAGCAATTTCTCAGATCTATCCCAAACCTATCCTTCAAAAATTAATCTTAAATGATCTAATTTTAACCTTAAACTAGAATTGGCTTTCATATGTAGTGATATTATTCATACAGCGTGGTGCAAAGTTTTGTGCTTCTCTTAGATTCGTCTCGTCAACATTCGCGCCGATGAGATAGTCGACGGCAATCCCAAGCTGACGCTCGGCCTCATCTGGACCATTATACTGCACTTCCAGGTATGTATTAACATCGATGAATTAATCCGCCGGTAGACTCGAGGATGCAGATTGAGTTGCCAGAACTTGCTTGGATGACTGAACCTGGAGATGATTTGAGCGTTTGTCATCGCTAATGAAGGACCGATAAGGACATTTTGATGATTATGAGCGTTCATCATTGCAAATGACAGACGAATATGGACTCGACTAGGCGTCGAGGTCTAGCTGACTCTGTCTAACTGAACACTGAATCAACTTTGTTTAGCGCCCTGGCTTGTTGATCGCACTGTCGTTGGATACAATGCTAATTATATTGTAATTATAATATTAATATATAATATAATTATTATAATTATAATTATAATTATAATTTATATTTTCCATGTAATGTTGTGCTATATGGCAGGCACTTGGTATCCAGTCTCTTTATACCAACTGGACCTTGACCGAGTTCTCTTTAAATGTTTAATTTAAAAAAATTACATTGTTTTTACTATGTCAAATTAAATGCGGGTCGTCAATTTAGGGAGTTTTGATAGATAATGATTGTCTGCCTTTTTTTAATTTAAATTTTTTCGTTGTAGATTATTTTAATAGTAGTAAGCTATGACGCCGGGTAGATAAAAGCAATGTTGTAAAATGCCGTGAAGCGTTAGATGTACGGCCTTATTTTTCAAACATTACGCTTACTGAGCTTACCAATAAAACCTTCCGTATTGTGTCCTCTAACTTGTATCAAACCATTGTATCTTATGTAACTTGTATCGATTGTAGACGTTTTTGCAGAACTTTAGTTAGCCATATATGGTACTTAATCAGTATAATTATGGTGACATATTATTTTTCTAGATTTGTTGTGTCCAGAATTAAAATCTGAATTGCATTCATTTTTTGGCATTCGCTAGTTGGCGCCACTTGCTTCTCGCAGTTGCATGAAATGGCTTTAATAAAAAACCACTAATGCTGCTGAATACCGATTTGCCTTTAGGCCTAAACCATTTTAGAAATCAACATCGTATCAACTTTTGATCGGTTGCATGTTGACACTTGACTCGCGCGTCCACTTGACATAATTTTTTTCAAACTGCACTGGCTAATTTTAGGAGATAACCCTCCTGTGCTCATTGGTTGAATGTGTATATGATGGCCAAGACACCGGACTCTAGTTTCTGCCAGGAATAATTGCGTTTGGTCGGCTATTTAATTAATTTTTGATCTTCTCTGTGAGCTTACCTGAGAGAGAGCTGTGGAAATAGTTTACGCCTACTGCAGCCAGACCGAGTCCACTTCAGTTTATGTACCTTGCCACTTGTAGGCTTTATTTCTGGCGACCTTGTTAAGGGTTGAAATTTGAACAACTGGCCATTCACTATGTTGAGTTGCTGTTAGTGAAGTACTGCCTACGCCATTGGTCACTAGTAATGCATAAATGCACATGGATTTTTATTTGTCTTTTTTCTTTCTAGGATATTTCGCATAGATTATTGTCATACTGCGTAAGTGGGACCAAACACAATATTTGCGTACATAGCATCATGGGCGTCGCCAGAATTTGAGTTTAGGTGGGGCACATGAAAATGTGTATGTACGATGCAAATAATATTTGAGTATGTCGAATTGCGTTTTGCTATGCGCAGTTTTAATCGGTTGTGGAATATGACCATCAATGGCGAGATTTGAAATTGGTTGCATACATTCTCTAAGACGATCGACTATTAATTTGTTTCTCATTGAAAACGTTTTATGAGCAAAGTTTAGGTGCGGCACGTGCCGCGGTGCTCCATAGCTAGCGACGCCACTGCATGATAGCATTATGCATTATGCAAACTATGCAACGCTTTTTTTTTGTAAAATTGGCAATTAATAAATTGAAAGTGAACTGCTTTTGAGTTACTATAGTTAAGTGTAAGTTTACTAAGTCACTAAGGATACAACCGTGTGTGATGTGGATTAGCAACTCAAACCAAAAAAAGAAGACCTGGGCATGACCGGATACAAAGGCGCAAGCTAGGTGTCGTTGAATATGTAATTCATGATTTAGTTTTAAATGGCCTGTATTGGGCTGACTGAGAATTCAAAACTGTAACATATCGTGAAGGATTATAGATCTGTGATTGGATATTGAGGATATTGTTGACGGCGTACTGAAGGATAACGTTCGATATTGATGGAGGCTATGTTGGCTTATTGGATTAACTTAGAGCGCAACTGAGTAAGTATTTTCATTCAATACCTGTATCTTATTTATAAAACTAACTAACCCCTTTTTATCATGTCTATTATGTTAATGTCAATGTTTTCACATAGGTTAGACGTTTTGCGCTCTGGTGAAGACTCCAAGAGCTGGGTTTTTATGGCCGGATGCCCTTCCTGACACTAACCAAATAAATCATTATCTGGCACAAAGTTAACAGCTAGCGACATTTGTGTGTTTTACAGCCTCGCTGATGGGCCTGTAGCGCATTTTTTCATAGTTGCCGGTGCGGGGACTGGAACCCATGTCTCTGTCTGTACTCTTCGTCGAATGCCTTATCGTTCGAATGTCTTATCGTTCGAATGCCTTATCTATTACACCACAGCGCCTCGCTGTGGTGTTATCTGTTATCTGTTTCAAATTTATAAAGAATATATTACGTTCGACAATCGGCAGGAATAATTAATTGATCGTTATGAATATCATTGAATAGCAGAGTTTGACTTTGATTATTGTACCGTTCGGATATTTAAAATTCAGTTTTAGATACTATTTTAACGGTATTAGTGTAGCAAAAGTTAATTCTAAAAATTGAGTAGTGGGCTGTTCGAGCCTAAAGTTAATTGTTTGTACTCATCATATAGCACGGTTCATGGACATATTGTTTAGTGTTCTTTTTTTATTCTCAATCATTCCCTGCAGAGAACGTTGAGAATTCATGTACTGATAGCTCAGTCGCGCTATACAGGCAGTAGTCCCGCTACAAAACGTTCTTCTTTTCAATCTACACGATGTATAGCCGCGCGGCTGCGTGCTGCGATAGATATTCAACAGAATCATGTATGCTTATGGTTTCATAAAAACTGAAAGGGTCATTATTAAGATGGGCTGTTTAGGCATAACATTATACCAGCTTGATGTCACGCGATGAACTCAGCGTAATGCTGTTTTGCAAAGTTGAATTGTTAAACGATGACAAGGCGAACCGTTGGCTATTTCTAATGGCTGTAACGCAGCTACGCTCCACTGAGCAGGCAAACAGAAATTTGCTTGTCAACTGGGGTCTTCACTCTTCAACTATATATGTTGCCTAAAGATGTTTTAGCTTGCGCGGTAATCGAAAATTGTTCGCGATATTCGAATTTATTTGAATTTGTATCTTGAAAATGGGAATGCGGATTGTGTGAAAAGTGAGAGAACGATCTAGTAAAATTAACCTTGCGACGTACATGAGAGTCAGGGGTTTGGAAAAATGTCTGCAATGAATATGTTCCGATTTCTTCGTGATAATGTATTTTATAATTAAGAATTCATTATTTATTGCCACACTCGATCTTAAGACAATTAGTAGATATATCTGAAGTGCTTGCGACTAGTTGTGGGTGACTGTAATATAGGAGCTCAAAGAAAGATTGTGATCATTCACGAGTTTGAGACCATGTTGTGTATTTTAAGACAACGTTTGTTTATATGTCAAGTTAATTGAACACATAATTTAGGCAGCAGGATTCAGGGCTTGATCTGTCAGTCGTCAAAATCACAAAAGAAGAATTTTTTGAGGAGTTGGCGAATTTTTAATTCATACATCGTACTTAGAAGCTCAATTACTGGTTGTATGGTGATGAACAGAGCAATACATTTGATATTTTCCTGTACACCCGAAGGGAACTATTGTGTAACAAATTTGGTGAGAAAAGTACAGCCTGGGAAAGATAAAGTCTTATGGCGAATTTTTTTGAATACCCGGATCAGGCTCTGGCCGGATTGCATGACTCGTTGGCATTATTGCATTCAACCCATGCCTAAGGAGCTGTGTCTTTTAGAACTCTGAGTCTGCAGTTAACCTAGACCTTTCGCTACCGGCGTCCACAATTACAGCTTCTGTCTGATTGTCTGCCAGATATCCACGATCCTTGTATGGCTGACATTTCTCTGAACCAACAGCCTGTAGGCAAGACTCAACAATTCTGCAGCTTGGTTGTGAAATAGGGTCGTGTCAAAGTGTAAGCGAAGAGGTGGCATGTCATAATGTAATATCCACGACGTATCAGCGCTGCAGCTGGTCTTGCGCGCCATGCATGGTTGACAGTGGGGACTAAAGCCTGCACTGCCGCCGTGTATGCACACTGTTGTGTGTGCCGAGCGAGCGTCGAATTGTTGTTGGTCGCTCACCCGTCCTCTGCTGCTGCGTCGTCGATATCGAAAACTTTCTTTGCGTTCTGTTCCTCTTGTCTATTGCGTGGTGTGGTACCGGTAACTGATTTAGGTTTCATTCCTTACCTGCCAGGCTCAGATAATCGTCCAGTCGATGAGGGCTAGATTTTGCAGAAGTATTAGGGGGTCTTTATTGTCAATTGGAGTGACCAATTTGTGGGTGATCAAGGAAATAAATTTAATTTCATGGATAAAATTTCTTAGAAGTAAATGGGGAAGAAATGTTGCGGTTTGCATCACTGGCCGCTCTAGACTATTGCTAGATGTTAGCTCATTTATGCTACCTGCATGGTATGCGCAAATGCGCCTATTTAATAGCATTACCAGTTGGCTAGTATAGCTTCGGATAGTCTGAATGGCCTAACTTATCCAAATTAGATAGGAATATTGCTTTTTGAGATCCATGCAAGACTTGCTTACAGTTCGTTGCAAGGTCAGGTGCGAAACCTTAGTGATTAGGGGTCATTTTCGGAGCGTTTTCAATTTTAGAACATTCCCAGAAACACAAGTTGTTTGCAACTGCAAGATTTTAGGTGGTAGATATTACCAAGATCGTGGGCCCATGGTTGTCTCCTACTTAGCCTGCTGGCCAGGTATGTAGATTAGTCATAGGCTCCTAGATCGGGTTTGTGGCCAAACTCTCTATGCGCACTTCTCTGTGCTGTATAGGCAAGACCTGTCTTGTTCATTGAAAGTCAGAAATGCCCAGCGTGGCTGAGTTCTGGGCAGTGGACTCCTAGTCGTCTAGTTGACGCCTGCGTGCAGACC
>JAQIWG010004863.1:0-15366 GCA_034695025.1 Chamaedrilus cognettii | reverse complement strand
GGCGAGGGGAGGTCCCCGATGGCGCCTTTCGGCGCCGAAACGGACTATAAGCCCAGTGATTTGATTTGATTTGATTTACGATCATCAGCTTTGATGCTGATACTGAGAAAGATCACTTTGGGGTCTAGCGGCCCCGCAGAGGGAAGGTCTGCCTGAACTGGGCAGGCCTAGCGTCGACCGGTTTTGCCCCGACCGGGGAGCCTGCTCGATCCACGCGGGTCGACGTCTGATCTTCGGAGTTGTGGTGCACGGGGGCTCTCTACACAAACAAAAGCGAAGAAGCTAAGCCATTTGGGTATTGTTTGTTAGTGCTAGGAGATTTAGGCACACTTCTTAGGCTAATTTACATTGCACACTGTTGATTTAAGTACACATTGCTACAATTGCTAGGAAAATACCGAATAGTTTCTGATTGAGCCTGTTGAACATATTAGTCTGTACTCTTCAAGATTTTGATAAAATAATTTCAATGAATGTAACTTGCTTTAGGGTTGATGACGAATAGCCAATTGACTGACAAAATTGTAATCTGATGTAAAAAGAATTTTTTTGGCGATAACGATGTACGTTTTGATTGCCTTTTAGATCAAAGCGCTTTGACCTTGTCCTTTCGACATCAACTGTGCGGTCGGACATCGGGACAAAGGGGCCTGTTTGCTCACCGCCCTGCACTTTCTCGCATCCTTGGACTCGACATTTGTGGGTTTAATCTATACCTTGGTGTCGTCGTTTTTGTAATTGTGTGTTGTTCTATGTTTAAGCTATTTGGTTAATTTTATTATTGATGTATGGTCGTCTTTTTGTTTGCGATTGTGTTTTGAAGGTGACATTGCATTTTGTCGGACAGAATTTGTGCCGATCCGAACTTGTGCTGGCAGAATTTTGCCTATTTCGATTTTGCCGAGCAAAATTTTTCCTATTTCGATTTAGCCGGAATTTTTTTTTTGCCGGATGAAATTTTGCCGATGTGCATTTCGCTGAGCTCGATAATGCAATTCGCTGCATTAAATCTATTGCATTTAAATTTAGCTTTGCTCAATTTTTTTACTCTCAATTTTCAAATCAAATCAAATCACTGGGCTTATAGTCCGTTTCGGCGCCGAAAGACGCCATCGGGGACCTCCCCTCGCCATGGGTACCATACAGATGTCATTTAGGAACCCAGACGAGGAGGATAGGAGATGGTGGAGCAAAGGCTGGGTCAGCTATATCAATTTTGATTTCTTTGTATATTGTTGCAGGAATATGTTTGAACGTCTGATCTCTGACCCATCGACGGCGGTTTCTACTGCCGAAAATCTCGACTCTGATGCGCTGCTCGCCTCTAGCGGTTCGCGAGCCGACACAGGATTACAAGACAGAGAATTTATGCCGCCGAGTCAAAACAAAGTGAAAATATTGCGGAATCTTCGTCAAAACCTTCGAATAAGATTGTGGTTTCTCCCGGATTTATTAACAAAGTTATTACCGCTACCGTTAATCCCCAAAATAAACATGGCTTCTGGGAACGGTTGGCGTTCGGGCTTGAGACTAGCCTGTCTACTCCGACAATTTTTCTTCAATTCGACTTTAAACTTGATAAGGTCTGCTAAATTTGGTAATACTGTCAATAAATATTATGGATGACGCAAAATCGTTTGTTATCTATATGATTTGCTCCAACTTATTGAAAATATATGGTGCATCAATTTAAATTTCCCCGATGCAAACTGACTGGGTAAAATCTATAGGTAGCTAATAACATTGCACTAACGCAAATGCCGTTAGGCCTACAGTATATATACACACTTCAGAAAATTACTGATCACACACAGAATTATAATCGCCTTGTACACTGTTATATATACAGACTTATATATACATATATATATATACATATATATATATATTTACTACGGTAGTAATTATTGTTAGCGGGATCATCTGACTGTCTAATTGATGACGGTTTCTCAAACTGTCAGTCACTTTGTCAAATGCGAATATTAACTCACGCGTTAATTTAAAATGACCCAAAATGATGATTATGTACGAACTCAGATTTTAAATCTGGATTGGAAAATGCTCCAGGCATTTACGCTTTATAGATGAAGCTTTTTGGATGAATTATTGCGTATGCCATTTGATATTTGTGTAAAATACAACAGATCTTTATGTATATATTTAAAACTTGGGTCATGCAACTTGTTGGGGTTTAACAGATTGCCTGATGCCTGATGTCGTCTGGCATTATATCGACATCCTGTATAAGGAAACACGATGAAATCCTAACGCTGCCATGCCACGAGTCCATACAATAGTGTTAATAAGTAGACTGGGTTAGTCACTTGCAAAATGGTATACGGTATGCTGGGATCCTATTACCACGGATGCGTTGATCAGACGTATCAAATAGTCGAAAAGGTCTGACGTTACCTTTAACAGCCTTTAACTTTATGACACGATGTGCCCTCTATGTTCTACAATCCATGTTTGGTCTTATTCTTCGTTAGTGCTTTGCTGAATTAGTCTGTTGGCACTGTTGCGAAAAAAAAACCTGGCACCGATATTGGTTATTCGTCCAGGCATAACCGGATAACGAAATTTGTTGCCACACAACATTTTAATAGGCTTTTGCTGTTTTCAACTTCGTATATAACTCTAGAACAAAACAACCTAAACGCGCGGTATAAGCGCTGACAGCGCGCGGGCCCGGCACCTCTACCTCACTGCAACCTGAACCTTTTACCTGAATACCTCTACCGCACTGCAACCTTGTACCGCAGACCTCAACCTCTACCGCACTGAGCCTTTTACCAAAAGCGAGACCTTTTCCTTATCGTTACCGCTATGTCTAGAATAAGCGAAAAAGTACGGGATGTACGTACTTCAGAATTCGAGTGTCTCTCATTGATAGTTGAGTTGTAGTTCCTAAGAAAACAGCAAAAGTAAACTCTAAAAGCGAAGGAACAATATTCTTTAGCATACAGACTCAAAAGCTCATAGGACCAAATCTGTAGAGAATAAAAGCACCCTTCTCTTTGTATATTACACAATACATATGTGTCAAATATTTGTAGTTTACAACATTTAAGTGATTACATTTTTAAAATATAAAAAAATGCTGTTGGCCGCATGTTAAATCCAGCACCGCATGACTTTCTATTTCAACGTTATTCACTTTTTAATCATTATTAAAGTAAGGAAGCAAATAGTCATTTGAAAATTAAGCAATCAGTTTTGAAATATTCATTTTAAAACGTTTTGCCCTTTAAAAATTATGATGCAGTGGAATAAGCATGCAGTAATAAGCAGCCTCTTTTGTATCACACATATGAGCCAAGATGCTCAGAGTGCAACAGAAACTGTAGTCCTACAGTCTTTAAATGCGGTTAATACACAGCGGAGTCAGCCGGACCCAGCCGGGGTGGGTGATGCTGCTGCGGTTAACCCTCGATCAGCGCCCCTTTGCGGCGCTGATCTCGATCAGCGGCTCAGTCAGAGATCATGTTAATCATCTTAATGACTTGAACCTTTATTGAATGGTCCTCATGGATCACATTCATACAACGGAGCCATGTCGAGCCATAGGAATCGTTAAGGCAGGGAAGATAGTTACTAAGACTTACTATATAGGAACTTGTGAGGCTAGACTAAGGGTCTTGTTGGGCCATGGCCTTCCTAGACCACGCTAGGTCCTTGTTGTGCAGGTTAGAGCATATTGAACCAGGCTAGATCTTTGCTGCGATAGTCTAGGATCTCGGTGTGGCATGTTTGGACCCCGCTAGGCCAGGTATTTGCCTCGATAGACCGAACTAGGGCCATGCTGGACCAGGTCAGGATCCTGTTTGGCCGGGCTAGGGTCCTGTCGAGTGAAGCTTTGGCCTTGTTTTGCCTGGCTAGCGCATAGCTACGCATGGCTAAGACTAAGCTACTGCGACAGATCAGGGCAAGTCGATGAAGGACTTTGCTGGATCAGGCTAGAGCATTCTGGGACACGTTATGTTCATCTTGAGGACTTGCTTGCTCAGACTTGCTCAAGAGCAAAATTGAAACTTCCTGGGCAAGGCCTAGCCCAGTTAGACCCTGACACAGCCCGGCTAGCTCTTATAATGTACTTAGAATATAACTATGCTCATTAATGTATCACATAATAAATAAATATATATATATTATATATATATACATACATATATTTGGCCTTGATACGTTTTATTTATATATATATATATTATATATTATACATATATTTCATCTTTATATGTTATATAGATATATTATATGCAGTAGATAGTATATAATGTGTATATATATACATATATTTGGCCTTGCTGTGTTATATTTATATATATATCATTATATTAGATATATTTATTGTTTATTTCGTAGAATTTTTTCTATACATACTTCTGAGTAGAAGAACTCACAAAAAACCTAACCATAGTCATATAGTTCAGTGTTTCTATTCCGGTGTAACAAACTCCAGCGTGGTTCAAGAAGGCCCTAGCCGGGTCCAATAAGGCCCTAGCCTGGTTTAATAGTATCATTCTTGAGAAGCGTACTTACTATTATTTTACAATTAGGTACTTAAGTTACTATGATGCATTAAATAATAATAATAATAATCATCGTTTTTGACGTCCATTCTCATGCGCTATATACGTGCCTGTCACGCCGTGTCCATGAGAACGCAGGTTAGCCGTTTGTATTGGATCTGATACATTATAAAATTTAATGCATCATAGTAACTTAAGTACCTAATTGTAAAATAATAGTAAGTACGCTTCTCGAGAATAGGCAAATCTTAAATTTGGCAAGAAAGTTCAAAGCCTGACTGAATACCTAAAATAGGAAAATTAACCGCCTTTTTATCGTCTAATCTGTTAATTGTCCTGCATTACAGGTTTAGACGTTTTTGCCCTGATTGCGCTGCTGCAGCTGAGTTTTTAAGGCCAGGTGCCCTTCCTAACGCCAACCAAATAAATAATTATTTGCACGGGGCTAGCAGCTAGCGCCACTAACAGCATTGTTGAAGGTCCTGTAACGCATGGTTTAATAGTCCCCGGCGCGGGGACTTCAGCCTTGGTCCTTGGACTCACTACAGAGCGGCAGAAGACCGTCCGACTGGCGCCCAACCATCTAGTGATTAATAGGCTATATTTTTCGTAAATAAATGTGAGTTTAAATTAAATAGGCCTCTGGCCTATTAATTAAAATATAGCCAAACTGTCTGAAGTAATGTCAAGTCAAAGCTGTGGAGCATTATGCCGACCAAGGTACATTACCTCAGCAGCTGCTCTAGTTTAACAAAAAAAATTGTGTTCGGAGTCATTGAATCACTAAATTAGTAAACTGGTTGATATTGCTTGCTAAAATTCCCGGTGCAGCAGTCAGAATGAAAGCCATCTTTTTCATCAATCGATCATTATTTAATACTTGAACGATAACGATACATTTTTCATATGAGTAGGCCCTAGGCGCTATATGTTTTGGTTTCAGCGAGGCTTCTTATAATTGTTGTCTTTTTAGTTTAACAACATTGTTTTACAATACTGTTTTCAGTTTGTAGGGATGCAATTGGGCTGCCGCCTTATGGAAAATTAACTGCATCTAGCGCAAGGATGCAAGAATTGGGCTCCTGTCAAGCAGAAGATGGATACATCATTACTAACAAGGCATGGTGCTCCAAAAAGGACGACGGTATCATACACAATTTCAAGTTTTGCTAAATACTTCAGCGACAATCTAAATTCTTGACCTGTACATTTTTATAATAAAGTTTATAATTGGTTAGGGTCGGTATAAAGTTAGATTTATTTATGACGTTTGATGCACTGATTGGTTGATGCATATGAATTTTAGTCCGTTGCCAAGGCCTACGCCGAGGCTAGGCATAGTTGAATAAAGTTCAGATGTAGACCTCGGTCTAGGCTTCTGGCTATAAACATAGCATTTAATTCTGCATAGGCCTAATGCATAAGTTTGGAACCCAGATCTCTGCCTTAGGGCCAATTCCCTGTTTCCAAGCAAGTTGCTGGTGTAACTCCAGACCTTGATTCAGCTAGGCATATGCTTGGACTCTAGAAATAAGGCATAGGTCTCTTCTAAAGACTTATCTGTGGGGCCTGACCTAAGACCATTAAAAGATTTGGTTCTTTCCTAAGCTATATTACACCTTATATCAAGGTTAAACGACCCAACTAATTTGTTCAATAACTACCTCACGCAATGAGTGCTGACAATTTAAATCACTTTAACGTGAACAAACAATTCATATTCTACCCATTTTTGTTTGTTAAATTTCATCAAGCCGTAAAGAAGATACGAGTATGGTAGTTAAATTTGTACTAGAAAAAAATGCGTCTTTCAAGCTGACTACACCACAGCGAGGCGCTGTGGTGTAGTGGTTAAGGCGTCGGAGTTCGAGTCCAGAGGACCAGGATTCAAGTTCCCACTATGAAACCATGCGTTACAGGCCCTACAACAAGGCTGTTAAACGCACAAGTGTCGCTAGCTGCCAACCCCGCGCCAGATAATTATTTATTTGGTTGGCGTCAGGAAGGGCATCCGGCCGTAAAAACCCAGCTCCAGCAGTCCTGATCAGGGCTTGCGAACACGTGCAATCCTGTGTAAAAACATGGACATTAACAGATTACATGATAAAAATGAGGTTGGTTAGTTCGCTGGTAGATTCGTTGGTTCGTTAAGCTGGCAGACTTTGATCGTAAGCTTCGGTGGCTCAGCGGTCTGTTTGCGCCTGCCACGCTGGCGACCCTGGTTCAAACCCCGGCGGTGATTGTTCAGATATTAATTTCTCGGGTCTGCCCAGTCCTATAAAGCTAGATAGGACTTGAAATGGAGGCTGGTGTATTTGTGAAATAACCGATTATGAATGGCTCATCAAGGTTCAAATTAGAAAATTGACAATATGTAAATCTGTATCATTACAGATTCAAATATAATGGGCAGACGGCGGCAATTGCCTTGACAATGCACCATAGAATCGTTAGCTTGAGCGCCCGTCACAGCTCAACAGTCCTGGGGCCTGGCGAATCAGATTCCGAAGTCAGCTGGACTGGGAAAGCTAATGTAGGTGTTATGGTGGTGACCCGGTTGAACTTGGCTAGGGATAGAGGCGCATCACGAATTGAATGAAACAGAAATTCGCACCTTAAAAATGTCGGTTTGTGTCGAGGGTTTGTGTCGAGCGCCCTAGAAATGACCGAGGTCAAGTCACGGCGTTTAAAAATTTCACCCGGGGAAAAAAAAAACGAGTGAACTAAAACTTATTGCTGTTTGCTTCAAATTTTTTAAAATTTTATTTATTTAATTTTTCGGAATCAGTACTTGTTAGCAATCCAGGAATGTTCACTAATACAAGATTTGCTTCCAGCATGCACGTAAAACGATACCAGAGCGTGTATAAGAAAGGCTTGACTCAAAGCGCTGCTCGTCAATGTGGCGCGCAGACAATTATCACAATTTAGCAGCATGGTGGTTATTACGAAAAAGCGAGGGAAAATACCAACATCGAACACTTGAGGCATGGAATAATCGAAAAGTGAGACAAATTGGCATATTTTGTGTAAGTAGTAGGCTAATAAAGCAGTTTCCCAGCTTGGTTGACGCGTTTTTTGGCCTACAAAAACGCGTCGGCCAAAAAACACTCAGCTACCGGTGAATTTTGGCTACTGATATCCTTTTACTCCAAGATGGAACGCACCAACTCGAATGCAGACGTGACACAGGCAGTTCGTCATCACAACATCAATGACATATTAGTCGTGCATTTTGCATCAACATCGATGCAAAGAACAGAGAGATTCTACATGAACAGAGCTTATAGTTGCTTAATACTACGATTTATACTACAATTCTCCACGATGATTTTCAACAAGTTACCGCTCCGAACTGAAAATCGGTGGACATCTTGGATTTGAAGATCAGAAATAATTCAAATCATCAAAGTGACATCAGAAATGAATTCCTTTCTCATCCCCAGAAACCCTTAAACCCATATAGTGCGCCAAATTAATTGTCGGTCAAGCCGTATGCAAAGATAAATTTCAATTTGTATGTATGAAATGTATGTATGAAATTTTATTTCGAGCATAGTCAAATAAAAACATCAGCACAAACCCAAAAAACAAAAGTCTGCTTGAAAAAGGATACTATAGACCCTAGTGGCGCTGTACATCGTTCCCATTTAACATGATCAACGGCAACCATTTTGAATTTGCAGCTCTCACGGTGCTAGCTTACACTTTGGCGAGAGGCATGGGGCTAAAATTTGTACCTAGCCTGCAGAGAAGTCTAATCCACTGAGAAAAGAACCATCGTTCTCTACTTTCGCGGAAGAGCCGAAAATGATTCAATATAGCTACATAGCGGGTTAACCCCTTTGGTGGTTCACTTCACTTTACTGCACAAAGAGCTGCAAAGAATCTGAAATATCGCTACATTGTCATTTGTTATAAAAGGTTGATTATTCTATGATCGACAAACTGTTTTTTGAATGGTTTTTATTCACAATCAAAATTACTTATATTTCCACAGTACAAATAATCGTCCAACCAAATACAAAATTATCTAGAAAGCTAGGCTAATTTAAAGCGTCCACGAAATGAAATTGAAAGATCACAACTAATTATCAATACCTAGAATCACATCAATACGATAATACAGCAATACTATACGATAATCAAGCAACTAAATCACAAGTTTTGTAGACGAAGTTTACAAATGAACAGGCATATAAGTCTAGTTCATATTCTAGACTCCGCCTCCGCTGCCGCTGATCCCGCCGCTAAGAAAGATTGGCTTGAGTGCGAATGAGCCAGGGTGTCTGGGCATGTGAAATCCCAAAGAAGGCATTTTTCATGAGAAAAGAGTATCACTGTCGCGCCATCCGGCTTTTTCTCGTCCCGTGGAGCAGATGAGTTGGTTTGAGATCGACCGGAATGCTGAAACTGTCGAAGGTCCTGGCAATGACGTTGTTGGCCATGCTGTGGCGGGCATGACGTCCGGCACTCCGGCGGCAAGCTGTGTAGTCCATACGCTTTGACCGTCACCCCGCACTGATATGTATGTTCCTGTACAAGAAAACATTCCAACCTCACACCAACGGTGATTCGTTTTTTGTTCTTGAGACGGAGGCCAAGTGTCATAGCTTCAAAAGCACCTCTATTTAATTCTTATATTTAAATAAAAGTTGAAATGATAAATTGTAATGGTAGAGTATAGCATAAAGTTTATCGAAAGTGACTCAGGCGCTAACTAAAGGCCAGTGCTCAGCTAGGAAAAGTTTACTTGCTACCGACACAGCGCTGCCTAGCCGAGATCACATAAAAACTGACTGCGGCATTGCCGAGGGATGCATTCTACCCTGGCTTGATTTTACTCAACAAGAACTAGGAGAACTTTGCGCGGGCGGCCGCGCTGCGGCGCAAGGCCGCGCGTCTGGTCTAAAACTGCTATTATACTGCTAGGCGGCTACTATCCTGTTATATTACTATTATACTGTTGCTATGCTCAAAAATTTGGTGTGAGTTGAAGTTTTGATTATTCTAATATTAAGAGGAGAACAACAATAGGACAATATCTTCGGAGAACAATATTAGGACAACCAAATTAGCGACTATAATCAATAGTCGCTTGGCAGATAAAAGTTTAGGCTTCAGATTCAATAGTCAAGAGAGCAACTCAGAAAACACTAGCAGCAGCTCAAATAATCTTCTGTAGGCCAGATCTTGAGGATGTCGTCGAAGTTGGATTCGCAGCCAAAGCGAATAGTCTCTGGAAACACAACATCAAAGATTAGAAACCACTCACAGCAGACAAATCAGAGCTAGAATCCTTGCCCAGATGTATCAGACCTGGTCTCGTGAATAAGACTCAAATCCAGGCCATTACACAAGGGGGCTCAATGGAAGGGCTTGTGTCCGCGCCCCTAACGCAGTAGCGCACCCCGCGAGCATCCTGTTTTCTTTGCTTTGCTTTGCTTTGCGAAGCGAAGGTTTGCCAGGCATCGTGGTTCTTCCCAGCCGCGCTGAAGCCGAGTCGCAGTGTCTGTTGGAGGAGCCGCTTCAGTGCCTAAGAGTCAGCAGTCGAGAGCGTTGATGAGATAAGTATCTGGAATAGCCTGCACCCTTTCTGGGAAAAACTGAAGTAGTAGAGAAGCACAAGCTGTGAGGGAGGATAAGAACGCTGAATGTGGAAGGAAGGATGCACTCCTGGTTCCAAGTCCCCCCATCTGACCGGGAGCGAGAGTTGAAGGTGACTCTCAGGGTTGAAAAAGACATTCAGACATGTTGACAAGGTGTTCACGACAAGGTCGTCATAATCAGCAGTCACCGACGACAAGTGACATGGGGCAGTGCGTAGAGTGTACTGAAGCTTTGGAAGCGCCATAGCATTTCTCAAGAGATGGAGTGATTCATGTGCCGACATATTCTTAAGCCGAGGCACCGCAAGCTCCAGGGCTATCAAGCGCTCTCTAACTGCATTGTCAGTACCAGCAACGTGTGCGGAGCACCCAGGCGAGATGCAGACTCGGCAGGTCGATCTTTGAAATTCAGACCGGTCCCACTCCACACTAGGCTATCTTAGAGAAATTGTCCAGGCCAATGATCTCACACTTACAAAAAAACTCTACATGAGTTATTTTTGCTTAAACCCTCCCGTCTGATGTCCATGATCACCGTCTCAGCATCACCCCCAATTCCAACGTCATCCAAGTATCGTGATACAAACTCACTCACAATGGATTGAATGGCCTTGTGAATTGTTTGACGGAAGAGCATGGGTCCGAAGGGATTCCCCTGCTGAACATCTTCTGCTGATTGAAATTCCTCCATCGCATTCCACAAAGTCGAACGCGAGCCGTAAGCGAGAGAAAGTGCGGGAGAAGTTCCGGTATGTGCCCAGCGACCGCCTTCAGAAGAGAGTCTCTTCTAATAACGTTAAACGCGTTAGAAAAGTTCAGTTTGACAAGCACTTATCCAGAGCCCATCTGCGATAAGTACCGACGAGCCAGCATATGCAAGTGCCTCGGCACCTCCGTTGAGGCCTACTGCAAGCTGACCAGGGGCGAGGATGGGTGCACACACTTCCACTGCTCGAAAGTTGGCCACCTTGGAGACTAATCTCCTGAGGGCCAGACCACCGCAATGGCCAAATTCCTCCTTCTTTCTTGGTGAAGGCGAGGAGTGCAGATCAAAGAACTGTGTCCTTGCCCAGTCAGCTAGTAACCCCACCAGATAGGATCAGGCTCACAAAATCAGTGATCGCTTCGAACAAGATTTACCACACGATCATCCTTCACATCAAGTAGATGTTGAGGGCGTGAGCCATGTGGACCTCCAGCTGATGCAGGTGTGAGGACCCTATTTATCAAGTTACCGGGTTCACGGCAACACCTGTATAGGGATGGCGTGCCAGCATACAGTCTTGTTGTTGTTGTAACATGGGAGAGATAGAAAATTTGAAGAAAGATGGATTATCTCTCTCAATATTCATCGCTTTCGCTTGAAATTTGTACCATAAGATAGGAAATTCAACAGACATGTGGCCTGTGCATTTGCTTGAGCAAATTTCAGGTATTTCTATTTTTTTAAATAAAATAGTTTGAGTGTTTGTTTATATCGTAACTTACCGCTGCAAAGTCTAGCCTAGCCTGCATCGTACTATAATGCAGGCATAGCTGGCTGGCGTTCAAACAGCCTACAGCCTGTCTAACCGTTAAGTCGACGGTGTGGCTAGTCATGACGTCAGGAGTAGGATATCATTGTTTTTAAAGCCGCATGCAGCGCGGCTTATTATTGACAGTAGGATTTTAGGCCTAGCAGGCTAATATGATCATTCGCGGTCAACCTGCGCTTTATCCAGAGGATCAAACAAGAATAAATGTATTGGCCTATGAATTATTTGAGACCGCATAATGGCTCTAGTAGGCATGCAAGAATAATAATAAAAGGCCGTCTAACTGAAAACTGTAGGCCTATACTACGTAGGCTAGGCCTAGATAGTCAAAGCGCGCACCAGCGTTAGGCCCCCCCTCACCCCCCCTGTTTCCCGGCCGGAGCTGCGTGGAGGCGGGGCAGTATAGAGGTTCCAGGGCTCAGGGGGACTTAGTTTATTATTTGTTTTAATTATTATATACATCAAACATCTTTTTTTCACGAATCTTGTTTTTCTTTGCTAGTTAAGGAATTAGGCTATGCCTTCTAGAGATAGACGCCAACAGTCACACTCATAGTTACACTCATAATACACCTGACTCAACAGTCACACTCATGTTACTCATACACCTGATTTAAGAAGAAGAATTTCTAGATGTGACATAGGCCGCTTGGGTGTACTCTTTTCCTTTAGTGACAGGGCGCTGAGCCATTGAGTGGAGGTGGGATCGCTGGCCAGGCTGAGTCAATGGTAGGCTACAGCCGAGTGGGCCTACTAATTGCCTTGAATGGCGAGCGAGGAACAGAGAAGCAGGTGACCACTGAAGATATGTAGGCGTTTAGCTGCTTTCGAGTATTTTTACGGCGTGTAAGCGAACGCCGTATTGTTTCGACCCGGTACCATCATTTTATTTTTATTTTTACGGCGTGCGGCGATAGTCGAACGCCGTATTGTTTCGGACCGGAACTTTTATTATTATTTTTCTTTATTAAAATGTTTTATTTTGATTTTTTTCTTTCTGATCTTTGGCGCATTGCCGGAGACTCGCCTCCTGACCTATAAGTCTAGAAAAAGGGTCCAAACTTTTTTCCCCTTAACGAAAATGTTTCCAGCGAAAAAATTTAATTGTTAACATTGTGGGGGTGTCCGGGGAGCCACCGCGCGCATTTTTGCATGAATCGCGATAACTTTTTTACTATCAGTTGGATTTGCACGCTTTTTGCACCAGATTGTTTCACTTACTACTTATTAAAAAATGCCCTATACATGTTTTAACAAAATATTGATATGTAAGGTGTGCGAACGGTTTCTACCAAAGTTGACAGGGGCCAAAACCTTTGCGCCACAATAACTCAGCCACCACTGAACGGATTTGGACAATTTTTTCAGGGAAGGTGCGGACTAAGCCCGGATTATACAGGTTCGCTTGGAATTTGAAGAAAATGAACGGTGCCCCCGGGAGCCTCCCCCTCCAGAATTTGATTTTTTTCCAATTTTCACGTCATGGCGGGTAACAACCTTGAGCGTTACATTTATGAAGCCAATAAGAAAACATATATACCATTGGGGAAAACGCTTCTGGCAGAATAATTAATTTCGAAATAGTAAGGGGGCCTGGGGGGGCCATATCATGCACTTTTTTAAGAATTAAGATAACTTTTTTATTATCAATCTGATTTGCAAGATTTTCCACTGTTGTGTGGCACTTGGTCGAGGCTAAAAATCGCCCTATATATGTTTTAACAAAATATTGATAGATGAGATGGGCGATCGGTTTTTATAGAAGTAGAGGAGCCAAAACCCTTGCGCAACAGTAACTCTGCCGCCACTGAACGGATTTTGAAAAATTTTAGGGAACATGCGCACTAAGCCCTGATGATATAGTGTCGCTTGGATTTGTATAAAATTAACTGTGCCCCCAGGAGAACCCCCAGATTTTTTTATTTCTTTTTCTTTTTCACAGAAAATGTGTTCTGCGTTCATGTTGTGGATTACGCTCAATCTTTCCAAAATGGGTAGATCCTGCACTACATTTCAAAACTCGTGTTTATCTACTGGTGCACCCACGCCGTTTATGCACGGATACTGTGCTTCCGTCTAGTTTTGCTTGTCAATCGCAACGTGTCGAGAAGAAGTCTGGAGTGGGTGCTTTG
This sequence comes from Chamaedrilus cognettii, assembly GCA_034695025.1. Classification (NCBI taxonomy): domain Eukaryota; kingdom Metazoa; phylum Annelida; class Clitellata; order Enchytraeida; family Enchytraeidae; genus Chamaedrilus; species Chamaedrilus cognettii. The sequence goes on along the minus strand of JAQIWG010004863.1, from coordinate 1,558 downwards.
CTAAGCTTTTCTATGATTTGGAGTCGCTTGCAGGCGCAAAATTTACATTTTTAGAGAAACCGAGAAAATTGTTTAAAATCTGTAAACAAATGTTCCACAATAACCCCTTTGCTGATTCACTTCATTTTACTGCAGGAAGAGCTCTGAAAAGTATGAAAATACTGCCATCTTGCGATTGCATTTAAAATAATGGACCAGTATACTGGTAAATTTATATGCCAAAAAGAACCTTTAGGGGGACGAGTCTTTTATGGTTCAGTTCGAGCACACTATGGCACTGGCTTCACAGAGGTTGATTGTAAAATCAAAGATATCCTATATCCAAGGTTTTAGTTGTTCCAAGCGTTTTAGTTTTTAGCCAGTGGTGATAACAACAGCTTTCAAAGCAAAGCAAATGGTTATCGGGGTGATTTAAAAATCTTTGTTAGATCAATAGATTATATATGACATGTAGTTGTGACAAAACAATTAAAGCAGTTACTGCATCATAAAATATAGTTCTTTTTCAGAAAATCAGTGGCTTCAATTTGATATCGGTCCGCCGACTACAGTTACAGGACTTATAACGATGGGACGAGGAGACACCGGAAAAAGACAGTGGGTAACCAGATTCACTGTTTCCTATAGCAACAACAGTCTTCAATGGCACTACTATACGGAAAGGGACCAAAAAGCTAAGGCAAGTAGACATGCTGGACGCCGTTGCAAATTTTGAACATTTGTCTGCTTCGTAGCTTATGCAAACGTATTGGAAAATTGTATCATAAAGTAGGTATAAATGGCGATATCAATGACTGCACTTTTGTATCCCACGTGGTCTATGCATGAGCCCTTGACAGCGTTTCAATTCATCCTATGCATTAACTGGAATTGATAACCATACAATAAAAAAATACGTTTAAGTTCAAGGGCTCGCTTGTATTGTTGCGGATAGGCAGTTATAGAAAATATTTTAATCTTTTCTATTTTTCGAGCTGTTCGTAGCAGTTTTTCACAAGGAATCATTTCGGAAGCACCTCGTTTTTTATTGCCTCTTTCTTCTATCAGTCCATCCGTGCCCTCCACGTGTGATGATGGAACCGAATGGACTCTCTTTGAACATCTCTGTCGGTCGCCGCCCTTGCAGCTTTGTTCATTGACAAGTTGATGTAGCTCCTCTGCTGTGTTGTCGATCCATCTTCGCCTTGGTCTGCTCTGGCTTCTTGCTCTATATACTGCTACACCGATAGTCAACTTTTTGCCTCTGCCTTGATTCCTGTCGGTGGGACTGGGCTCTGTTTGGCCGGTGCCAGTGACGCAGGCTTGCCAGAAATCAATCAAATTTTTAATCTCTCTTTGTATTTGTGAAATTGTCTGTGGTAGTAGTAGTAGTAGGGTCATTCCGTCTCAACTCAACCAATATTGGAAAAAGTTCCCGGGTGATCACCTCGGATTTGCCCGACTTTTTTTTACCATGCAGGCAGGCATAAGATGAAAATTCTCAAAGTTTGAGCTCTGTACTCCCATTGGTTGCTGAGATATGACAGTTTTTGCGAGGTGGGGGTGCGCGCGTTTTACG
>JAQIWG010004862.1:0-15367 GCA_034695025.1 Chamaedrilus cognettii | reverse complement strand
TGAGGTGGCGATCCCACGGGGACTTAGCAAAGCCATTTTGTTACGGTCTCATAAACAGCGGGTCAAGCATTATATATGATCAAATCCTGCGGGCGCCCATGGCTGTAGCCTACTTTAGCTTACCATCTCAATAAGAAGTCGAAGCTTTCTCAAAGGGCTCGTCTGCTATATGAACATTTTCTTTGCAATTGCAATTAAGCAATTGATTTTGTAGAAATAATTTTTTAATGTTCCAGAAGTGAACATACTATACTATACTATGCCATACTACACTATACGGTTAACTGTTCTTCTGTCAATGACAAATGTTCAAATATCGTGGAATACAGTGTTCATACAAAATAATTGATGTCCTTCTATTGCATGAAAAAAATACTGACATTAATAATAATGTAGACTTTTATGGCATTTATTTACTCAGTTTATTGGAATTTATTTGTTGCCGCTGTATGAATTAGGCGCATAAGGAGCATTATAAATGAAACTTAAAATTGAATATTTCTCGTTTAATTTTTTTTTATTGGACATTAGGCCACGCGGTGCGCTCCGAAAAGTGCAATTTTACAACTGGCAAATCAATTTAATACATGTACATGCGCAACAAATAACCACGTGCCGAGATGAATCATTATCAAAGGCGGTTAATCGGGATACCATTGCACTTTTTGATTAACAGGAAACAATGCGAAAGTTATACGACTGAAATTAACGCATCTGTTGAAAACTACTGAGACTATGCCACTGCGCAAATATATTTATTATCTTCTTTTGATTAAACGATTACAGTAGCTCAACACATAGCAAGACCGTAAAGTCGAGAAGTCAAATAAAACGCTTGCAAAATATGAGGTAGACAAATTAGTTAATTAAAGCGCTTTGTAAATTGCTGCTTCTATGTACAACGAAGGTTACAAAACATACTAATCAGCATATTTTATATTTTTTCAATAACTAAATAAGGCATTATTAATTAAAGCGTCTTCATATACTCACACAAAATCAGAACACTAATGCTCATGTCTAATAGAATCAAAAACTTTCATCAGCTAATCATAATTACATTTTCAGCAAGAATATCAACCATGCATACTATAATGATAAGATGTCTAAGCATCTAGACATCTCAGTTTATACAATTTGCAATCGTCTAATGTAACGCGATGAATTTGCAGGCCAACGTTTCAAAGTCGGCTTCCGAAAGAAACCCCCCTCGCCTTCATATTGAGGATGAATAACAAGATGGCGACTTGCGCCATGGCGTCGTGCGCGCCCGCAGAGAATATTTCCTCTCTCGTCTGGTTAGCGACTTCCTTGACGGCCGGTCGCAGCAGGGTCGGACCAAACACAGTCGCTAGGTTCTGAACGGTCATTCGGTTGTGTTCTACGTGTTGTGATACTCTACAGTCAGGCAAACAATAGAAAAAAATGATCCAGGCTGATTAAAAACTTCGCAAAATGAATCATGATGGAAAGCAAACATGATTCACTAAAACACTTTAAAAAAAAATTATATGTTATTATTATATATTTTTTTTCTTTAAATAAAATTTGCCTGGTACTCCATTTCCAGGCGATAAAAACAGGCCCATGCAAAGGATAGGCCTGTGGTAAGAACATTTAGAGTGGCTTCTATAGATGTACCTTTACGCCCGGCTGAGCAAAGTTCTTGCTAAGGAATGAAATTTAACGGCAGCCCTTCACTGCCATTCGAAAAACTCGCAACAACATTTATCATAAAAAAAAAAAAAAAAAAATTCCGCAAGAAATGAGGTCAATTTGAATTCAGATTAAGCAGAAAGTCATTTTTCTCTAAATCTATGACGTCATCTTAATTTAATGACGTCGAATATCAACTCAAATGGACCAAGCAGAGTTATTTTGAATGGCAGTTAAGAGTTGCCGTGAAATTGTCTCCTAAGCCAAGGTAAAGGTAAAGGTGGGAACAAAGGAACGACTATAGAATCCACTGGCAGTCTGGAAAATTATGTACTATATTAATATTATTAATTAATAAATAATAATAATAATAATAATAGTAATAATAATTAATAATTAATATTATTAATATTATTGTATATCAATGATAAAACTTATCAAAAATAAGAGATATAAAAAGAAGAAAACGATTATCTGGAGTCATCCAAATGTGTTCAACATGCTGCTACACTCTGAGTTGGGCAAACAACCAATAAATATCTCACAATACAGAGATATCAAACACGTACATTTTAGGTATCTCTGTACTCCAATCCAATAGAGGGAATTGGATCAGAAAATCAGTAAAAAATCTATCTCTAGTTTACAGAAGGCGAACAAAAATTGACTTATTCGCGGACTATAGATAGTCGTGTAGATGATAACAAAAATTACCGTACATTGTCAACAGCCATTAAATATTTCTATCATTTTTGGGGGAAAAATAAAAAAAAGAGGAGCAATTGCCTCCTCCTGCCTCATACTGGCTACACCACTGTATATCACACAGGTCACATTGAACACAAAGTTCCTACTTGATGATATGATCGAGGACGGCCATGGCCGTGGAGTAGTTTGGCTCGGGAAGCGACCTCATCAGTTGAAGCATGTACTTTTCCTTCGCTTCGGGGTCCTTCAGCCCTGCATTCGCAATAACATAAAAACGCATTAAACCAAGGGCCTCATTCAGGAAGCGCTCTTAGCTAAATCTTAGCCTTAAGAAGTTCTTAAGTAAATCTTATCATTTGTTATTTGAGACAATGCACCATCAAGTGTAAATCGAACGGTGACGGCGTTGCGCTCCGCGAACGGATTTGTTGGTGTTTTTTAAAATCTGATCTACGAAAGACTTAGGAAAAAACTTTAGAAATGTATGAGGTCATTAGGCCTATACTGCACGCACTAAAAAATAAGAAAGCAATAAAAGAAAAAAATGTCCCGTTCGAGGTTTCATCAGCAACTAGTGAAATTTCACGTCTAAGGACATTTAAAAAATCATAAATAAATGAACAAAAATATAAACACTCGCCACACCAAACCCGTTCCGTTTAGTTAGCAAGATTTTCAAGGCTAACGAAGAAATCTTACCCATCCCGGTGACAAAGTTTGGGTAGAGCGCATCAGTGAAGAGGGCTTCCGGAAGCTCGCGGAAGTACATCTTGAGAAGGCAAGCGATGACGTTGACGTCAGCCGACTTTAGCATTACCGCCGCAGCGCGACTGTCTACGGAATGCAAAACACAGCGCTATTATTTTTTCTTCAAGTATTATAATAGAAAAATCTTTGTTTCGATCGTCTCATTTTTAATTGTCACTATTGCAATAGAAATTAAATATTAAATTTAATCAATTACGTTGCCCACACGCTCATTAACATTCAATATTAAACAAAATAAAAAAATGGAAGTTTGAAGTACAGGAGGAAGATTTTTAACGCCGCGAAACATGTTGCATATGAACCTACACAATTTAATTCCCCTGCAGGCCAGGGAACAAAGAATCGGCTTGCAACCCAGAGCTCCCCGCAGTCCCCGGACGAGTCGTAAAAGGCTACTAAAAAAGGGGGAGCGGTTCTGTGTGGGCTCCCTTGCACTGAATCGGACTGTATATAGTCTTTGTGCTATCCACACGATCCCTAAACTACAAAAAACAAAACAAAGATGTAATTCCAATAAAAAATATAAGTAGTAACTTACATTAGTAAAATTTCTTAAATGGGTATCGTACCACTCAAACCTCAGCAGCTGAATTTCAACACATAGTCAAGAATTTGTGAAAGTAATAAAGAAATAATACAAAGCAACGTAGAACTGTAGTTTCAAAAAGGATGGCTAACTTTTCTCAAAGGCTTTCTTAAAACGTTGAATTTCTCCAGCCAATCCAGAAACACGGTAGAGTCCCACATCTTTCATGCCTATTTGCATACAGAATAAGTATGATTACATTTGCACAATGTTCAAATGAAATAAAACGTTATCATAAAAAAATTTGAGATTATAATATAGCAAAACGTAGAACACACAAATTAGATAAATTTAACTTGTCTTTCTACTGATAAGTCCATTTTCATTTCATTAACCAACCAACCAGTATTTGGAATAAAAAAATGAATAAAATAGCAATGCCCTAGATTAGGAAAAAAAATTGACATATTGGGCTTACTACACAATTCGAATTGTGTTGTATTGAATCGAATTTTTATTTATTTTATGTTATTTAAAATTCATCGATGAGCACAAAAGATAAATACATTTCAAGAAATAAAATACAAGCTCAATGACAGGATAACCTAAGGCTCCCTATAGTTCACAAAAAACCACAGTTTGCGCTCACAAGGCTCCAAATTGAATCCAATCCAATCAATATGGACCACTCTGAAGCAGAATAAACCTGACCTCGATTTTCTATTTCTTCAATGCACATCGTGACAATCACGGGAATTCTTGACCCCTCTCTCCTGCGGTAACCAAAGTGGGGTTAGACCTGGCTTAATTCGACAACTTTTTATATCACTTGCTATCTGAATTTGTTTAAAGATGTATGTTAACTCTAACTTTTGGTTTTCCATCAAAATGTAACTAGCATCACTGGCCACATCAAATGCATGAATATGCATTTTTTTAAATGCTAGTGTTTCGCCAGAAAATAAGCTTTTTTCTTACTAAAAACCAAAAAACAACATGAAAAGGATGGATGATACATACCAAAAAATGATGATGAAATAATGATGAGGAAAAGGATGATGAATACTGAAGTACGCCAATATCTAGTAAAAGAACACGAAAGGCCGATTAACCTGGTGACGGCTCTTATTCTGACCCCGAACAGACCCTCTTTGGCTGTGGAAAGGGTTCTCTTTAGAGTCTGAGCTCTTGAGCGCAGACTCAAGGAAATAGATACCGACTTCTGCACCACAGAAAACATTGCATAGAAGTACACGCAGAATGTTCTTGAATTTAATCTTGGTATCCCAGTTTCCTAACGCGCGCAATTGTTGCCCAATGGATTTGCATTAAAAGTATTCACGTCTAATTAATAAATTCGCATAGAGTAGTAGTGTATTGAAACCTTTATTAAAGTTATCTAAATAAGAAAATACGAGAAGTAGTATGGAATGTCACCATATCACCGTGTCACCATAATACAAACGCTCCATTTACAAACAAAATACTGCTTCAAAATTTAACTTGAATATCAAGCTAAAAGATGTATGCAAAACGCTCACAATGCTGCGTGCCAAGTTTAAATCAAAAACATGGAAAAAACTAGTATATCATAGGCTTATCTCAAGACACAGACAGAACAGTTGAAAAGGAAAAATCCACAGACCTCATCGCCAACTGAGATTTGCTCATGGATAACCTCGCCCTTCAGCCAATCCTTGCTTAGCTACAGACAAACGGCCAAAGGATGTCATGAATTGTAAAATTTCATATAAGAGGGCGGTGTATTAAGCATCGAGAACACAATTCTTTAGAAAATATTCTGAATGAAAAATGAAAATTCCTATCTGAAGGACACTTTTTTGTTCTTTTTCAAGCAAAAAACGTTTTGAACATCGCATGTATTCAATGGTAAAACAGAAAATTATAGCAACGAGTTCAATCGCTTGTTCATAGCCACATATCTAAAAATATTGTACGTCTTCATATTGCCAGCGTGGAACTATAAAAAAATAATGACTCCCTTTGCAAAATGAAAACATTTACCTCAAATGCACATTTTCCGATGAGATTGTTCTTATCATCTTCAACTTCGTAGCAAAGAATGCGCAGTGTTTGAGCACCTTCGAGGTCGATCTCAAATTCCTGCAAGCCATCAAAAAATTTCTTTCGTGACAATTTTTATGCAAGAACTCTCTCATTTTCATAGCACAAAGTGGTTTAACATGAAAAAACTTTAAACTAAATTATCAAAATAATAAAATTGCATCCAAGAAGAATCTATAATCTGATAGAAAATAAAGAATCCGTGATCGTTTGCACATTACAGGCATAGATATCACAAGCTTAGATAGCACATGCACTAGCAGCACAATATCTTAGAAAGAAGGATCTTTTTGGCAAAAGTGGAAGTTGATTTGAATTATGGGTAATAGTTGAAATTATGATGATTGGATGTGCGTAGGTCATGATCCTGAAACCTACCAATCAAACGTTGTTGACATGCCAACCGTTAATTGAAGATGACATTTTTTCTAGCATCAGACTTCATACAAAAGGGTCAAAGCCCATAAGTTTTGCTTGAGTATTAGTACTTTAGGCTTAAGTGTCATTTCTGCTGCTAGTCAAGGTTGCTTCCCCGCGGGGAAGCAATCTTGACCCTTGAGCACCACCATAGGTGCTGCATTTTCCAGCCTGTAGTGACGGGGCTTGATTACAGGTTTCCACCAATAGATATCAAATACTTAGATCACGCGTAATACTAGCTGACTCAGCGGCAGAAAGAAGAACCCAGCAAAAATGGAAGTTGATTGGAATTATCGGTTAAAAATTTTTAATAATTGTGATTTGATATGAAAGGGTCATGACCCTGTCAATCAATTGTTGATGGTTGGTAATTGGTTTGGCCCGCAGGCCAAGCCCCGCCCCTGTTATCTCCATACGTGCCTCAATATGCAGAATATAGTGACTCCTCCTGGTTTACACACACTTACAATAATATAATAATCCATTGCAAAATTTATTTTTTGTTTATTACTATTATTGCTTTTATTATTATTATTAATATTACTATTACTATTCTACGTACGAGAAATAAGAATAATACTCATAATAATTATAAAATAATAATAATAAAGTAATAATAAACTGGAATCGCGAGAAGCCAACTGACAGTTGAAACTTTAAAATTAACTGTTGGGCCCTAAGTGTCAAAACATATACACAATATTTCAATAAAAAACCTAATTTCGAAATATATGACGAATGCGGTCACTGTACTCACGCAAACTAAGCTCAAGTTCTGCGATCTTTCGCTGGCAACAGCAATGTCTATAATTTAAAATAACCATTAAAATCGCCATATTGGCCTCAGCAAGGCCTCACATCTAATATCAGTTCCTCGTATCCAATGTCAGTTCCTTGTATCCAATGTCAGTTCCTCGTATCCAATGTCAGTTCCTCGTATCCAATGTCAGTTCCTCGTATCTAATGTCAGTTTCTCGTATCCAATGTCAGTTTCTCGTATCTAATGTCAGTTCCTCCTATCCAATATCAGTTCCTCGTATCCAATGTCAGCTTTCGTATCCAATGTCAGTGCCTCGTATCCAATGTCAGTTCCTTGTATCCAATGTCAGTTCTCGTAATGTTATTAGATTTCTTCATGTTCCGCGCGTGTTTAGATAGCCTCACTACAACCTCACAATAGACAGCCGCAACAATAACCGGCAACTGTCGTAGATACGCAAAATAGAATAGAAACCTCGTTCCAGGTGGGTTCCGCGCTGTTTTGAACGACGTTTGTCTGGGCCTGCATGGAGAAGTGTCCGTACGAGTCAAGCTCAATGCTGCAGAATGCGTCTACAAGTAGCACAATGCAAAAATTGGTCAACAAGTATATTGTTTATATGATACTGAAATATTCTACTAAATACGAGACACGCCTAATATTGAATAGAACCGTTTTATTCTAAGGGACGTAGTCTTAGTGTGGATTCTATAGTCGTTCCTTTGTTCCCACCTTTACCTTTGCCTTAGCTTAGGAGACAATTTAACAGCACCCCATAACCGCCATTCAAAGCAGCTGTTTGTTTAGTCCATTTAAAATAATATACGACGTCATTAAAGTATCGTGACGTCATAGATTTCGAGTAAAATAATTTATGTTGTCACTGCATTCGGATTAACTTCTCTACTATTTCTTGTAGAGATTATTATTATTTTTTTTTTATTTATAAATATATTGCGAGTTTTTTCTTATGGCAGTGACGGGCTGCGATAAATTCCGTTCCTTAGCAAGAACTTTGCTTAGCCGGGCGTAGAGGCGCGTCTATAGAATCCACCCTTAATATTCAATTTGGATGCACAAGTTGTACAAATTATCACTGAAGGCCGGTTGCTAGACTTCGATTTGAAGTGCGATTTTATTTTGTAGTCCGAATAAACCAATGAAAATATACGAAAGAATTGTATCGAATAATCTGATTGGTCATTTACAATATCATCATTCTACAGTAAAGTTATCATTACACAAATCTCATTCATGAATAACGTAGTCGTTAAAGTATTCAATCTACGAAATAACAACTTTTGAAAGTTAGAGCTTTAGTTGCCTGATTACGATTTAACTTTCACGTTGCGCTATAACAACAGGCGTTCAAACTATTTACAAACAAGATTATGATAACATTTCGTCCTTTTCTGATTCGTATTCTAGGCTACATGTACACTCACTGGTTAGTTTCTTGAGCCCCTGTAACTGACGCACCGTTATGCTTAGGCTACCCGAGAGATACACATCGTCGAGGCCGAAATCTATAAAGGAAACAATGACAGCATTTCTGCAAACGCCGTTATTAAACTAAAGAATATATAAGTATGAGCTTAGGTTTCTATAATATGCTTCATCTCCTCGCGTGCGGCTATCAATCAATTAAAGCGCACGCACACCTTTGGGTCAAAACGAAGAAAGATTTGTCGTTAAAGACTCAAGTCCGTAGAGAACTCGTCGAGCCGCCGACTGCTTGTGGTCGTTTGTCTTGGCGCGCAGACCTGACGTCATGATCGCTTAACGACGAATGCTGCATGCAGCACTCTTTTTCTTAAGGTCAAAGGGACCTCAACGACGGCGGCTGGCGTTCATTTGACCGAATGCGCGAGCACACAGCGATACCGTGTCTATTCAGTTAAACGAACACCACAGTGAACTTCCTTCGTTTTGGTTGAAAGGTGTGCTATTAGTACTATAGTCCTCGTTAGTCGCTATTAGTACTACAGTCCTAGTTAGTCGCTATTAGTACTACAGTCCTAGTTAGTCGCTATTAGTACTATAGTCCTAGTTAGTCACTATTAGTACTACAGTCCTAGTTAGTCGCTATTAGTACTACAGTCCTAGTTAGTCGCTATTAGTACTACAGTCCTAGTTAGTCACTATTAGTACTATAGTCCTAGTTAGTTGCTATTAGTACTATAGTCCTATTAGTACTATAGCACCACACACACAATCACACATATAACTTTAAAGAAAAACTAAGTATCATTCTAAAGCGTGATAGCAGTGCTATCAATATGATCATACAAAGACAACGATGATCGGCGTGATGCGAATAAGAAAATCCATGCATTATTATATGCATAGCTCGGCATAAATGTTGCATAACTCGCATGCAACTAAATAAGTTTTTATTTTCCCAATGCAAACACTATTTACAGCTGGCAGCATGATGTTTGAATACCTTCCTTGACGAGCAGTGCCCCCATTGTGCTCAACTTCTGCAGCTGCTCACAAAACGCATCAGCATTCGTAGATTTTATTGTCTTTAGTGGTAAAACTGCCGAAGTGCACAAGACTTCACAAAGAACTCAAGGGCAGTGAAGACATTATGCTTCCAAAGTCATCCGTAATGCAATATATAATCACTAAAACGGCCAAGTTTCATTTGACACGAAATGGATACATAATTATGCGCCTTGAAGGCTTTAATAAAAAGTTTAAAAAATAAATAGTAATAAATAAGTGACTGGCTATGTCTCCGACGCACAGAAGTCTAAACAAACCTTCTGAGCATTCAACAAGTTTTGTAGATCCATTGTAGTCAGCATAGAAGAGGCAGTCGGAGCTGCAATACATTTCAAGGGTCACTTGAGGATAATCAGTGCCAATCATCCTGGGGCCTCATTCACGTGCATTTCTTAGTAATTTCTTAATTTTTTTCTCAAATCAAATTTAAGACAAAAAAATCCATTCATGGATCGCCGCAACGTCATAATTTGATTTGCGTAGTTAGATTCGACAGTTAGGAGTTTCAATAAAGAAAATAAGATTTTCCTAAGATTCTCTTAAGACTATCTTAATACTAAGGTTGTCTTAAGATCGCTTCCTGAATGAGACCCCTCGTTAAATTAACTAGTAAAGATTGCCCAGCAAAGGGATGCTTGCGAAAAGTGAATACCACATTATATCATTCATAAAATGCTCATAAACAACGTTCATGTTCAATAACGAGCATTGATGATTCCGATTAGAAACAATAAACCATGATTAAAAGATTTATCAATCCAGTAAACATTATAATAAATGGTAGTACCTTTTTTGAGGAGACCCTGTATCGCACTTCTCCAGTTGGCTCGTTCGTAATCAGAGGGCATGAGAAGTGAGTAAGTTTTGTTCGTTTTGCGATTGGCCATTTCGAAAACAAGACTTGGCGCGGCAAGTATCAAGGACATTTTCTGCAGCACACAATGAAGCCGATGCGATTGCTAAACAATTGAATTTTGCATGCTATCCTGTAAATGTCAGTGATGAAGGATATTATCAATGCCTATATAAACACATTCATGTAAAAGACTACGTTACGGATAGAAACTTGAAGCTCTGCACCCGCGATTCAAGCATATGATGCATTTTCCGTATCCTTTAGCGTGACATATTTTCTGTTCGTTTCAAGTGCAACACGCATTGTCCATCTACAATATTTTGATTTTACGGCACTCCGTTTTGTCTTTGAAATACGGGATAACACTTGTGCGTGCCTTGCTGAAAATTTGATGACATTTTTTACGGTGGATTCAAGTCACAAAGTCAGCTATTTAAACACCTCCGAAGCTGAGCATTCATTTGCAATAATTATTCAAAATCAATGCGTTTGTCACTTTTACCTGTTCAACAAGTTTCTTCTTGATCTTTTCGGCATTTTTCGTGTGTCCCCGTAGCGACCACTGGCGCTGAAAAAAACTTAAATATTAGGCTTTCAAATGTAAAGAAAGCTTTTCATATTACCATCCCACGCTATACATATTTTAATTGTTCAAGATGTCACAATATAGCGTCAATGTAAAGGATGACCAGTAAAACTAAGATAAATTTTTAGCATATTCTAAGTAAAATTAGTAAAGAGAAGCACAGACATTTACAAGAAATTTAAAACACTTACTTGTAATTCGCTGGAGGTTTTCGCACGTTTATTTTCGACTTTGAGGTCATTCTGAAGATTGCCGATCTTTCGCTTCAAGGACTCTATCTCTTCTTTTCCAGCCTCAGCCAGCAACTTCTCATCTAGCAACAGAACATTGCTGTCCAACAGTTTGATTTGAAAGTTTGAAGACCGTGTGTCATAACAAAGATAAGGATCGTGTGTAGTAACAAAGACTATTACAGTCTGATTCTGTGCGGAGGGCCACGCACAGACTGCTTCCCCCTTTTTAGTCGCCTTTTACGACTCACCCTGCCAATTAAGCACATAGGCCTAAGTGATTACCGAAATAAATTCATCTAAGTTAGCAATAATTTGAGGTAATGGAAGTACGATAACTTAAGCTGTAGTGTTAAATGCCTGAAATGACGAATGCGCTTGAATTATTATTTGTACAAATTTTACCTTGTTGCAAATTCTTTTCTTCAAAAGCAAAGTCACTTAAAGGAATACACCACTTCGGCTCGAATGTGAATTTTTCCTTGCTGAAAATAATAAAGATGACACATATGTCAAGCTCAGCATATCCAATGAATACACAAGAAACGTGAAAAATGATCAAATGAAATCACTTTTATCTAAAGCCCAACATATGTTCTTTCAAATAAACAACATACTTTGCAAATAATCAAAACAGATCATTTGTTCAGAGCAATAAGGATTGCAAATTTACAACAATAAATGCTCATACAAAGAATAAAAAAATGATAGAATTTACTGGGCTGATATTTTCTGACGAGCGCAGACAAGGATGTCGTTAAAGAGGAAGATGTGTCGCAACTTGCGCACCATACCAACCATCTCGACAACAAAGTCATGCTTCGCCAGGTATCTGTGGTTTTCCACCTATACAAATGAGCAGTCGTCCATTGAAGCGCTTAAAAATATAAAATAAAATACTAAAATACCGTACTCAATCTCAACCCGTATGTTGTGAAAGACTACTTTATATATAGAAGACTACGCCGTGGCTTCAATAACGCCAGAAAATTTGACTCGGGACGCAAAAAAATTGCACCCCCCGCGCCGCTCGGGAAGCCAGAAAATCGAACCCTTGGCGTGATTTTAAAAATCGAGGTCACTGGTTTAGTTAGAATTAGCTTGTCGCCCAATTCTAGTAGGCTATGTTATGTGGCCTATAAAGCACATTCTGCATTGAATTTAATTCCACATTTTACAAAGTGAGCGCTTCTTTAAAGAATTGGTTTCTAATTAAATCATATAACAGGTAAAGGACACTACACTGTCATTGTTATCTGCTTCTTACAAACTAGTATACCGTCAAGGCCATTCACCCGTACCATTAATTTAAAGTCATCAAACGGTCAAGTGCGTGTACATACGCTATCGTTCTCAGTCGGATTTTCCAAGTTATCCAGAAAGTTTTGCGCAATCTTCAGCGTCTTGTGCAACAGGTCAAAATCACAGTGTGCCGTAGCAGTGTTCTTGATCAGATCCTGAAAGAAGAGAAAAACCTTAGCAAAATATTCCCAACTCCGTGAAATTCCTTTGAAATCGGAATCTACAACCTGCTGCAGCAGTATATTTAATTTGCAATCAACCAGTGCTCGAATTATGAAATCAGAGGTGGGGGGGTTGAAAATTTTTCACGCACATAAAAAGAATAGGAAAAGCAAATTGCATAACAAGTATTCTAAATATGAATACTAGTCACAGAATATAATTATCAGTTAACTCTTAAATTGGTCTCCAAGTACCGGGTCACAAATATATAAGCAATTCCTTCAAGCAGAAAAGTAACGAAATTTTGAATACCAGTAGCCTACATTGTTAAAGAAGAGGACTCACGTGAAGGACAAGTGTGTTTCTTTGAAATCGGAAGACCGGCTTGTGAATTAGTTCTGTAAACAATCAATTCATATGTCATTTAGCATTTGTTCGTAATCGCTTCGTATTGAAAAAGTATAAGTTTTGACTTCCTTCCAAGCATGTACTACATTCGTAATCAGGGGCCTCATTCAGGAAGCAATCTTATGACAATCTTAGTCTTAAGATTGTCTTAGGAAAATCTTTTTGTTTCTATTGGAAACTCCACACTGTCATGCGCGACAGTGCGCGACAGTGCGCGAACAGAATGATGACGTCACGGCGGTCGGCGAATGGATTTTTGTTATTTTAATTTCAGTATCTATAAAATTTTAGATAATCCTACGAAATGTACGCGAATGGGGCCCCAGGCATTTACATGACTTGCAGGCCAGAGCTCTCCGACCACGTCGCAAAAAACGACTAACAAAGGGAAAGTGGTTCTGTGCCGGCTCTCCTGTGCAGAACCGCACTGTATAAAGTCTTTGTGTGACAATAAAACTCCAAAAAACTCCCAAAGAACAAAAAAAACACAAATAAGAAAAAGAAAAAAACAATTGCGCGATACAATTATGCAGTTATACAATAGGCAAAAGACAAACAAATGAGAAGTACAGTTGCAAAAGTGCTATTTGCAGTTCTGGTCAACATTAGAGAGCTTCAAAATAGATAAACTGAACTTCTAATTTAGCACCTTCTAGACTTGGGCGTTCAACCAATCCCGTACAACTGATTTCCTGAAATCATATAACAAGCCCGAATATTAAATCCCAAGTGTTCATTATATTTATAGATAAAAAGTTTGGTTGCAAGCCTGCATTCAGGAAGTTGCATTAGAATCCTGTACTTATATATCATTGAGCAAGGAAGTGCAACGATAAAATTGGCAGGACGTGCTCGAACTTGAAATCAAGAGAATACTGACGTCCATATTCATTCCTTCGACTACAATTTAATATATATATCATACACGCAGGTAATAAATATGTACGTATACTTGTCGCACTATTCTCAAGAATCAATAAAAGATTTAATTTATATCATAAAACAGAATCATCATTTCAGTCATTTTCCAATACACAGGCCGAGAAATTTAAAATCACGAGTGAAGCACATGGGATTGAGAATGTACCGGGCAAACGAAAAGGAAGAATCGATAAACAGACTGACGACTCGTCAGAAAAGATTGTGGCAACCTTGTGCGCTTATAGGCAGTTTGAGTTTTTCTTTTCTTTCTGTATTGTATGTTGATCTGCCGAAAGGTGAAAAAGAGCGCCACATAATATTACATTAGTGCAAGAAATAATAATAGAAGATAGCTTGCCTTGGTGAGTTCCAAGAACTGCACATTCTCCTGATTACAGCGGTGTATGGTCGCCAGAGCCTTTTGATAGTTCCGCAGATAGAACGGCGCTATCTCATACTCTGCTTTCGCCTGACAAACCGCCCAAAAATGAATTTAAAAAATATATAATTTGATTATATATACACAATAGCTCGATCTTGATCCGTACATACATCCGACACTTAACTATATTCACTTTTTTGGCATCTATGACGCTAATGTCAAGTTTTAACACCGGTTACACGTTTTGCGCCCTGATGAAGACTGCTGGTGCTGAGTTTTTATGACCGGATGCCCTTCCTGACGCCAACCGAATAAATTATTATCTGGCAGGGGCTAGCAGCTAGTGACATTTGTGTGTTTAACAGCCTTGCTGAAGGGCTTGTCACGTCATAGTTCCACAGTTGCCGGCGCGAGGACTTGAACCCTGGTTCCTAGTTTGATGCCTTAACCACTACATCACAGCGCCTCGCTGTGGTGTAGTGACCATGATCCAACTATAATATCAAAAACTATAATAACACATCGCAACACCTAATAACAGATAACAACACATAAAAGCAACTATAACACATAGTATAATTATAATAACAAATGGATCTTCAAAGCCATGGTACAGACCAGTGTGTAGAGGATATCTGCGACGCACTGTTCGTCCGACCACTGCTCGACCTTCGGCTGCAGTTTGTAAATGAACAGCGAGTGCAGCTTGTGCAACTCGGGGATTTTGAAGAAGATTGCGTCAATGTCCACTTCAGATATGATCGCTTGCGGTGAACCAACGAGATTCTTGAACGCTTGCATGTACTGGGAACAAAATACCAAAGTTAAGCTATATAGCATGGCATTGCAATTTTAAGTTGCAATTGCATAGGAAAACACAAATTTAAAGTGTCCTTAAGAATTTGCATAAATTGACAGCAGAAATATTATATATAAAATTTTAGCTGCAATCATTTCTTAGATGCAAATCAAGGCATTACATGCAGGCCTGCAATGCCTCGTCCATGATAATTAACCAGAATAATAAATTAACCAGAATAATAAATTAACCAGAATAATAAATTAACCAGAATAATAAATTAACCA
>JAQIWG010004861.1:0-15367 GCA_034695025.1 Chamaedrilus cognettii | reverse complement strand
GTGTGAGTGTGTGTAGGTGTATGTATGTGCGTGTGGGAGGGTGCAGTTATTTAGCGTATTGCAGTTATTATAAAGCTGAGCCTGCTATGAGCGTGGTTTTTATTTCATTCAAATTCACCAAAGAGCTCTTCGGAAAAGGTTTTTTCTGTGAACCGATGATACGTTCGATCAGTCTTGGACACACAGCACTGCTGCTCACTATAGCAACGAGTAATAGCACCAGTTTTTCAATACTCTAAACATGGATTCAATTCTTCCTGTTGCCCACAGTTTCTTTATGCAGACTCTTCAGTTAGCAGGAGGCTACTACAATTACTGCTGCCTAATTCAAATCAAAGATGACTCCCGATGGCAGCATGCAGTCGTAATTATAATTATATATTATGTAATAAACTAGTTGTCCGCTGTGCTGCAGTCAAGTCGAGCAGTCGTCACGCTTGCGGGGTGTACGGGGGGCAGCCCCTGCGCGCAGAGTCAGGCTACCTACCCCTGCCGCCCCCCCCTCCCCCCGCCTGGGACCGCGCCACGGCAGGCACCCCCTCCTGCCCCTGGCTGCTTCAGATGCGCCCCGGTCAGCGGGTCAACCTCACCCTCTACGCCTTCTACCCCCCGGGGGATGCGGGGGGCGCGGCGGGAGTGGGGGGGCAGGGGGGGTTGGCGAGTGTTGGTAATATTTTTGCTGCAACTGTATATGCTGCACTTGACGTTTATGATCGTTAAAAAAATGAATTACTGTGCTCATCAACTGAGTTTTTGATAAACATAAGTATAACCGAATCGTGGTTTGAAAAGAAATAAGGTAACATGGCCTACAGTTAAATTTTACACGCGTTGTTTGCAAGTAACTGAACAAATGTTCTTTATAGGCGTAGGCCTACTCTCTGATTATAATAGCTTGTTGATGTTCGTGGTAAGAATAGTTGTTAGGCTTCAGTTGTTGTGACTTGTGCTGCCTGAAGTGTCAGACCGCGCGAGTAACTCTGCCAGGGACAGGGGCGCACTGCCCCCCGCTGCAGGGGGAGCGCTGCCCCCCCGCTGCAGCCCGCTGCCCCCCCGACTTGTCGTCCAAGACCGTAACCGCAGCCTCGAGCTGCTTGTGTGCGGGGGCGGCGCCCCGAAGGGTTCAGTTGGGGGGGAGGGGGGCGCAAATAAGGGTATAGTAGGGGGGGTGGGGGGGCGACAGCGCGAGCATTACCTCTACACATCAGAGGGGCACTCGATCAGTGTGTATGTGCCTGGGGGGGGCGGTGAACGCAACCGGGGGGGAGGGGGGGAAGATGACGGGGGCAGGGGGGAGGAGAGAAGTGATGAGGGGGGGCAACGGGCCAGATTTCTGATCA
The DNA here is from genome assembly GCA_034695025.1 of Chamaedrilus cognettii. Taxonomy (NCBI): domain Eukaryota; kingdom Metazoa; phylum Annelida; class Clitellata; order Enchytraeida; family Enchytraeidae; genus Chamaedrilus; species Chamaedrilus cognettii. The sequence continues at coordinate 14,027 of JAQIWG010004861.1, read as the reverse complement.
AATATCAAGGCGAGTCGGCAACTTAGTCAGTGTTCACAAAATAATTAAATCTCAGGTCGACTTTCACTTTTTGCTGCTCGTTAGATTTTGCGCCATATGTTTGATATGCAGTAGATGTTAGTTATCAGATAATTATGTGGTGCGCATGTCTCATACAGGGTGGTGTGACCAGATGCAGTGTGTGAGCAGGGGTGGTGTGACCAGATATGATTTTTTGTGCAGGGGTGGGGTGTCCAGAGATCAGAGAGCTGGTCAATGCGTGGGTGGCGCACAGCGCAGACACGGCCGTCGTGCGCTGCAACTTTACTGGAGAGACATTCCTGCTACGCTGCGTCGAGGCGCGCTGGCGGGGCGAGCTGGCGCGCTGCAGCACCGGTAGGGGCGCTGCAGTATATCTAGGCGCGTTGCAGCATAGCTAGGCGCGCTGTGTGTCGCAGGGTTTAGATAAAGAAAAAGAACGGTGAAATAATAATAATGATGTCTCTTGCGGGATACTTTTAAATTTCTAAACATTTGGCACAAGTTGTCCGGCCTGTCTTAGGCCGACGGAGATGTGTTGTGTGCTGCAGTTGTGGAGGCGACCAAGTCAAGCCAGGTGGTCGAGGAGGCTCCTCGCCCCCCCTCACCCCCCAATCACGGTCTGCGCCCCCCTCCCTCAATGAACCCTACTTTATACATTTCTGTTCTCTTCTGCACTGACGTGATGAACGTGAACTTACTATTCTGAACCGCTTAATTATGTCTAGTTTATATTTGCTCCACAGCTCGACTGATTGAGGCTGCTCTGTGCTGCGCAGGTCTGCTCATCATCATCGGTGTGGGAGTGGCGCTCGGCGTAGCTCTCGGGGTCTTTGTGCTCTTCGCCCTAGTTGTCTTCCACAGGCGGTACGACCTACTTTCACCTGCATGTATTCTCTCACTGCTGTCTGCCTTAGATGATCCTGTACACTGAACTGTGTCAACTAGGTCGCGCCTTAATCACACGTTCTGCATCTGAAGAGACTTTTATTCACCATGTCTCTGAAGGGTAGCGAGACATCATCACGTCAATAAGGAAGCAATAGCTATAAATAACCGAAATCTAAAGAATTGATGTTATTTTCTTTAAATTCCGCTTGCTTTAACTCCGATCCCCCCCCCCCCGCAGGCGCGGCGAGGAGCGCCAGCGCTACTCGGCCGCCGAGCGTCTGCTCGCTGAGGGACCCTGCGACTTTGCCCGCTCCCTCCCTCTCTGGGGGCGCCACCACCCCCCGTCGGGCCGCAAGGGGGTCGTGTACGCCCCCTCAGCCTCCACGTCTCATCTGGATTCCCATTACATCACCGCGGCACGGTTGACTGGGCTGCAGCAGCAGCAGCAGCTGTGTACCAGGCACCAGCAGCAGCAGCAGCAGCTGCAGCTGCAGCAGCAGCAGCTGTGTCAAGAACTGCAGCTGAAAGAATTGGATCAGGCTTCCCTGCAATCGGGGTTTGTAAAAATCTTAGTTTAAACATAAGAGGGAAATTTTTAGATTTTGGACAATTTGCGCAATGCAGACTGCGTCGACCAACCCATCATCTGCGTAACTAGCTGCGGCTCTTTATTATCTTTTTAATAGTCAGATATTTTATCAAGCAATATTAAATTTGACATCGGATTGCTTAGCTATTTGTTTGACCTGTATGAAGCTGATTACAACTAATATATAGGTCTTCATTTCAACAATCAGTGTAGAACAATGTATAGCAACCTAAATATGCAATTAAACGATACTAATAGTTGTCCGTGTATATAATGTGTATTGTTTATTCGTAGACTTTGAAAGTCGTCGAAGGTTTGTAACTTACAGACGCGGGCCGGAGTGGAGGCAGCTAAACACTGAGCTGCAAGATCAGGAACAGGAAGAGAAACAAGAGCAGGAACAAGATCAGGTCACTGCAGGCACGCTTCAGGACGAGTGGAGCTGCAGCGAGGCTCTGCTGCCTAACGGCTCGCAATCAGGCCCCGCCCATACAAGCCTAACAGCCAATCACAGGCAAGCACCAAGCTCCGCCCATAGAAACCTACCAACCAATCACAAGCCAGCATCTCTCATCTATCTGTCATCGTCCCAATTAAGTCACCGCTCACACAACAGACACAGATCGGCGCACGGCAGAGATGACGTCACGACGTTCGTCACGTTTAAACCAATGACATCATCAGTGACACGCAGGACGACGATTGGCTGTTCGACTGATGACGTCAGAGCAGAGGATGAGGTTGACCTCATTAAGTACTCGCAGTCGCCGCTGCACGACGCGTTGGACGTTAGTGAGGCAAGGGACAGTATGGGGATCATTGCTAGCACGAGCTAGCACGGGGGACAGTGTGGGGATCATTTCTAGCACAAGCTAGCACGGGAGGTAGTGTGGGGATCCCTGCTAGCACGAGCTAGCACGGAAGGTAGTGTGGGGATCACTGCTAGCATGAGCTAGTACGGAAGGTAGTGTGGGGATCACTGCTGGCACAATCTAGCATGGGAGGTAGTGTACCCATCATTACTAGCACGAGCTAGCATGCTAGCATGGGGGACAGTTATGTAGCAGCATTTGAATATTAATACATAATTATTTCAGTTACTAGAAAGATCATCTGTAGTTAAAGTGTCGACAACTTATTTGATGCTCCAGACAACTTGTTTCATGCTGTCGACAGCTTATGTTATGATGTCGACAACACATGCATGTACATGTGCAGGCCTAGTAATTCTGTGCTGACACACAGACTAAGGTATCTCAGTTTGCGCTCAGAGACACGTCACGGCCGTCAAGCAGCCCTAACACCGTACAAGGCTAGACCCAATGCGTGCAAAGTTACCGTATATAGGCCTACTCCCGCTGCAGACCTGTGCTATATAATACTGCGCGTGCTCACTTGCACGGCCCGCACACACAACAGATCCTTGTGTAGTCGTGTGCTCATGCGGAACTAACGCCTCCAGCGCTGCCTTACAGAGGCCTACACTCTTACAACACGCTTGGCTCTTAGTCATAAGTAATCCACTCAAAAATGTCATTCGAACAATACCAGCTGAATAACTCTGGCCTTTAAACGGGCGAGTTAGCATCTAGGCCTACTAATGAATGCTTGACATTGAAAAATCCTGCAATCGCCGCGCATAGGCTCGGCTGCTCAAGTCACCAGCTTAGCTGGACTTTACTCGTAAAAACTTCTTCTTGCGAGCCCAACTCGCAACTTGTAACGTTTATTTAACTCGGCTAGGCCAACGTAGCATCGTTTAAATAACGGATTAACTATAATAATTTGAAGGCAGGCAATATGTCTACACACCCGCTACATGTACGTAGCATCTCAGTCCCCCACGTCCCCAGTTGGATCCGTAGCGAACTTGACTCGCAGAGTCGTACATGCAATAGAGCAACAGTATATAGGTCGACTCTAAGCTAACTTCTTGCATGCTAATAATTGTGCGCATTCGCTTAGTTGTAGGCGCCCAATGCATTCTACGATAATTAAAGCACTATCGGCAGACGATAGGCTAAGCCAATAGCGCACGAGCGTTTTCAATGATCCATAGGACCATATCAATTATCACGGCATCCTAAGCGTGTTTGTAGTCCGTGCGTTGTACTTGTGCTCTAGGGTGTCTGTCCTATACTTCAACCTAGACAGTCAACGTGGCTATGAATGTCTACACCGTCTGGTCGTGAAATGTTGCTTTTTGAGCTGCAGGCCGCCGAGCTATACAGCGATATATCTCATACTCGTTCAAAGCAGCGGTCAGTGCGATGTATTACAGGCCGCCTACATCTAGCCTACATTGTGTGGCCTGCATGGTCGAGCACACTATAGCTGCAGTCGTTGGTCAATAGTTGAGAACGCGTTGTCGCACAGTTACAGTGAAGTTTGTCGCACACCTCACACATGAAGTACACGGATAGGCCTAGTAGAGCCCGCAGCTAGCAAAGTGTGGCATGCAGTCTGCTGCATGTACAGACGTCCGATAAATGTACGTAATACATCCGTGCAATATGCGGCCTATAGACTGCACATGACATAATTGACTCGCTACTCTGTGCTCGCGACAGTGTTGGTGCAGCAAAAGCAATACTTCGTCTAGATATAGAAGTAACTGATGATCTGATACCAATATAAAATACACTCGCAGGGTCAATCATCTAATGAACGTTGAACTTCTACGTTGTCGAATCATTGGAATACCGAACATTGGAAACCGAACAAACATAGAATCATATAGGCGTCAGATCCAGACTATACAGTGACGAGGTCGTTGTTCAGTGCTCGGCTGGATATTGTGCAGTATTCATTCGCAGGGTGAGTATAGGTTCAATGTCTCTATAACATCTATAGCTCGCTGCTGCATTTTAATACTATACTCTACATGCATGCTGTTAGAGCCGTTTTGCACAGAATTGAGTGATCTCGTAGTTTTAATAACGTTGTGTGTTCGGTTTAGAAGGTTGAGCTTATTGTAATTCTGTAATTATGCTGCTTGCTATTAGTTCGAGCTACATGTACAACACACAGTAGGCCAGTTGTTTTGATCGATGCCGCAGTGCCCCATCATAATGTAGAACTACAGTAGGCCTAACTGTTGTATGTAATTTAACACGTATACCTGTAGGCCCGCGTGTGCAAGAAGGGTTTAATGTATTAAATGATACATGACACTTAGTATGCAGTGATTTTGGTCTGGTATCACGCCAGCCGCTAGTTAGCGTGCAGTGCAGTTTGGTATAGAGAGCCGTAATTATCGATTAGAAGCGTGTCGAGTGCACTTGGCTCGAGAGGCTTCATTAGCTCTAATTTGTGGCGTAGCTCTTATCTCTAAACCATGTCATGAACTGCACGCACAGTAGCGCTGTGATCTGTGCGAGATAGAGCATACACGGCAGAGAACAAGCACTCCATTGGATTGCCCTGGACTTTCTGACAAGCAACGTTCAATTTAATTATATGCTCATGGCCTCTGATTATTTGGTCCGCATCGATGTTGTCAAATCGTGAGTTTGGACTATACATTGCCCTGCCATGTACTGGCAGCCTTATCGCTCTGCTGTTCTGTCTAGCTGGGTCTCACAGTGCAGCAGAGCCGTTGTCTACTGCCAAGCGGCTCATCATTAATATGGTTAAGTCAGCAGCGATTCGTGTCCCATGTTACAATCTCTCGCCGTTCGTTTGCTAAGCCGCAGGGTTTGATTCGAGCAGATAATGAGCTGCAGCAGCTGTACGTTCCGACAGCGTTCCAGTGTTCACTCTCAATTTCTCACGCATACGCACGTTGTTTAAGCCGTGTGGATTAAAGTAACCTTCTCAGTTTCTCGGATGATAGTTTCTAGATGATCACCGCGGCATTGTATGCATAATGTAGAGACGCCCAGCGTGCAGGCGAGGTCGATCGGACCTCGCCACAGTGTCCCACGCACCAGGGGTGTGACATGAACAGCGGCGCTGCGGCGGACTGCGTGTACTGCGGGACTGCGTTGATTGACCTCGTGCGTGTAGGCCTATAGTCCTACTGGTGAGGCCGTACGACACATGTCGCCATTGCTTCCAAGGAATGCCCCCCTCTCCCCCTCCCCCCCCCCGGGCCGCGACAGCTGCGTCACACGTGCCATATTTACGCCATGTGCTGTGGGTCCTTATTATTATCGGACCTTTAAGTGACAGATTGCTTCCAGCGGCGGCACTCGTTATCGATACTGCCTGTAGTAGGACAATCTGCCTTGGGCTGTCATAACATTTATTACAATAATATATGGCGTGTATCAGAGATCGTGCTGAAATAGTCCTATCATAAAAAAAAATTGAAGCAGAGACAAATAACCCGTTATTAGTAAAACCAAGTTTTGGTAAGGCGACAGTGTATTGATGCTCAGTGAAAGACGACTTTCAAAATCAAGAAAAATGGGAGTGATATTTTTCTACAATGGCCATTGGCGCAGTCGATGAATCAGATCACTGGTCCGTTAATAGGCCAGGCGATTCAAATTATTCTGCTAATTTTCTAGTGTCCCGTTACTCAGCGTAGAGAGGGAGGGCTACTGTAGCCGGGATTAGTTTCTACAGTGCGACCTGCGTGATTGCGTTACAACACAAACGTTTTTGTGACCTGAGAACTGCTCGTGTTGGCCCGTCTGTAGCTCGCAGTTCTTTGTGAGAGCTGTGACTCAACGGTTGTGTAAGCCTCGCGGGCCGCGCTCAGTGAGTCGCGCTATGAAGCCTAGGATACACTCAGGCTGAACTTTGACGGCGAGTTCCACGCCAGTTGTTCGCTTCAACTAAGTAAACATTATTTCAGATCTTAATTATTATCAGTTTAAGGTGAAAATTTGAGAGCAAATGTCTGCGAGGCTGCTGGCTGCCGATTAAAGCTCTTTCAACGCAAAAAGCGTTCAGATTCACTATTTAAATTAAATATAGATCAACAGTTCCGCTGGCACTTAAATATGCCTGTCTGTCTAGATGTTTGTGCGGAGCTTTAAGTACCGCCACGTGTTTGGCTGTATGTCCGCCTGCCTGTCTGCCTAGATGTTTGTGCAGAGCTCCACGTACCGCCATATGTTTGTCTCTATGCCTGCTTGCCTGTCTGCCTAGATGTTTGTGCGGAGCTCCACTGTCTACGTGTTTGTCTCTATGCCTGCCTGCGGTCTGTCTAGATGTTTGTGCGGAGCTCCAAGTATCGCCATGTGTTCGGCTGCCCTGCGCGCAAGGAGCTCTGTTACGAGGGGGTCAAAGTCACTAAGAACGCCCATGACTCAAACTTCTGCGCGGTCAACCCCAAGTTTGTGGCCGTCGTCGTCGAGTCGGGGGGCGGGGGCGTCTTCCTCGCCCTCCCCATCGACCGGGTGAGCGTGCCCCCCCTGCCCCCCCCCCCCTCCAAGGGGCGTATGTGATTAGGAACTGTGTGTAGGCTGTTTCATGCTGTTATCTTTATGTTATACTATGATCTCCCTGTTAGACTGTGATCTCTCTGTTAGACTGTGATTCCTCTGTTAGACTGTAATCTGTTTGTTAAACACTGATCTTTCAGTTAGATTGTGATCCAGTGTACTTTGTGTGCGTGACAGACAGGGCGCATAGAAGCGACGTATCCGAAGGTGTGCGGCCACCGCGGACCAATCACAGATCTGCGTTGGGACCCTTTTGACGACAACGTCATCGCCTCCAGCTCTGAGGACGCAACGGTAACAGCACGGACCTATCAATTGGACCTATTTTATGTGCCTAATTATATATATTATATATATATTATATATTATATAGGATAGTCAGGCTGCTCTCTCAGGCAATTGTAACTCCGAGTCAGCAGTGACTTTTTATTTCCAGTATTTTTATGCGCTGAACGTGATTATTAATTTTATTTTAAGTTAGGTGATTTAAGCAGATGAAGTAAGCAGCCTAATTATCTGATTGTGCGACGTTTTGCAGATCAAACTTTGGCGCATTCCTGACGAGGGGCTGACGGAGGACTTGGCAGACTGCGAGGCTGTGCTGCAGGTCTGTTACACACCTTTATAAGTATAGTTACACTCATGCAATCACCGCAGCAGGGTTTCCGTTAAGCTTTTTCTTCTGGCGTCCAAACGCCAGAAGAATAAATGGATGGCTGGCGTAGCGGAACATGCCACACATATAATTCAATTACGATGACGCCGAGACCTTTGAAATCTGGCATCTGGTGATGCTAGAGTTAGTTTTTTGGCGTCTGAGACTAATTATCTGGCCATAGACCCCGTTACGCCAGTTAGCGGAAGTCCTACGCTGTGTGACGCGTGGTGTCCTGCCCCGCGCAGGATCATACAAAGAAGTCCTACACTCTGGTTGACGTGTGGTATGTCCTGCCCCGCGCAGGGGCACACAAAGAAGGTGACGTTGATGGAGTGGCACCCCACGGCCGCGTGCGTCCTGCTCAGCGCGTCCGTCGACCTGCAGTGTATTGTGTGGCGCACTGACACCGCGACCGCGCTGCGTGTCATCGGCGCGCACCGTGACACCGTCCACTCGCTGGGCTGGAGCAAGGACGGCGCGCTGTTCGTGACGTCATGTAAGGATAAACTGCTGCGCGTCATCGACCCCCGCACTGGCGCTGTGCTGCTGGTTAGTGTCATCCATACACATCCTCACCAACACTTCTAATCAATTACAGAAGTGATTTAACGTTAGTTTCATCGTCCAACGGCATCTTCCATGAAGTCAACAGCGAAGCATTGCTGAAGCGTATCGTTCAATGGCAAGATGAGCGTAAATTGTTTATTAGAATTTGTGTAAATGTAGATATTTTAAATGAAACATTCTCTGACAGGAGGGCGAGGGTCACCAGGGCAACAAGTCATCCAAGGTCGTATTCCTCGCTGACAAACAGAAACTCTTCACGACGGGGTTCTCACGTGCCAGCGAGCGAGAGTGCGCCGTCTGGGACATTGTGTGTACCGCTACACTCATTTTCAATGACACAGCAATACTAGAACTCTGTATACTAACTGATATTTGCATTGTAACGTAGATTTACATTATACTTGTGTGAATAACTGTTATTTAGTGAATGTAGCCCTGTGTATTCACTGAGAGCGGCGCTACGATTGGTTAATGTCATGAGAAATAATTCTGGGGTCATTTGAGTTTTTCTAACCGAATGTGACGTCACAAGAAACCTAAGGATACACTACTACACACAGAGACCATACAAGCTTTACGCGTATTACGTGGTCCTCATACCATTCTACTGCCATTGTTGTGCTTTTGTTGCTGTTGTTGTAGTCATGTTGACACTGTCCACAGAGCGGCGCTACAATACGCTGTCTGCACACGGAGACCATAGACGCGTCTAACGGGGTCCTAATGCCCTTCTACGACCCCGACACAAGCGTCGTCTATCTAGCGGGCAAGGTCTGGCTCTACAATCCACACTCACTGCTATATCACATACGACACTCATACACTTACAGTGGTAGATCCTCAAAAACAGAAAATTGTCTTCATCTTCAATTTTTTTAAATTCTTGTTGCTAATATTGCAACGAAAGAAAGCAATAGAGAGAGGCTGGATGGCAGGGATCTGCCGTTCTACAGTGCGCTAGAGATTGAGAATATGGCAATTCGTTCTCAGTGAAAATGGAATATACTGTATACTATATATACGTTACATTGTGTTTAGTACACACCATGTTGTACATTTGTGTATACAATAACTGCTTACTGTGTGAGCATCGACTCAAAGGAAAACTCTGCTGCTGCTGCTGCAGGGTGACGGGAACATTCGCTACTACGAGCTGGTCGATACCCCGCCCTACGCACACTACCTCAGCCAGTACCAGTCTAGCGCTCCCCAGCGGGGGCTGGGTGAGCAGACTAAATATTTACCTGTGGGGGGCCAGTACCAGTCTAGCGCCCCCCAGCGGGAGCTGGGTGAGCGGACTAAATATTTCTAAGGCAGCGATTTAAGTTGCATTGTTGGCGAATATCCATTATATGACTTGCTTGAGTTTATTATCACTTTAACTCACAATGTTAGTTGATTAATTGGCCAAATGTCACCATGATTTAGGTGTTTCACAGTTTATCAAATTATCCCATAGGTTCATTTATCTAGGTCATAATCATATTTCTAGGTCTGTGTGCAGGCATGATGCCCAAGCGCGGCGTGGATGCGAGCAGATGTGAGGTGGCACGCTTCTACAAGCTGCACACGCTCAAGGACATCTGCGAACCAATCGCAATGATCGTACCAAGAAAAGTAGGTCATGAAAAGTAGGTCATGCATCGATTTGCTTCTCAACTTCCTGAGCCCCATGCACACAAATAACTGAAGGTGTTTTATAGTGCGCAGTGCACACTATGACGGCGCCGCTAAGTACCGTAATTCACTGTCTATGCTTGATGACAATCGACGTCGGATAACATTGCGTGTAGAAGATTGGTATTAATTGCACGCTCATCTAGACGATCCTGGGCCTAATACTGATTTCTTTGCCTGATCGTAGTGGAGCAGGCCAAGGATATAGATGGATGGAGCGCAGGCCTACTCCATCCATCCGTGGTATGGAGTATCAGTGGAGTATGGATGGAACTCATTCAGTGACACGAAGAACTTCTTGAGTCCAAGGATAAATCACCTTGATTGACTACGTTGCAGTGTGATGATCTATAGATATTAGCGTCGTTGTGTGCAACAGTCAGAGACGTTCCAGGCGGACATCTTTCCCCCGACAGCGAGCGACGTAGCAGCCATGACAGTCGAGCAGTGGTGGGGTGGGACGAACCACGACCCAGTGCTTGTCTCAATGAAGGTAATTAATATGTCTGATTTCGTTCATCGCATTGACAAAAATTATCTACTATTTCAACGAATAATGATTGCTGTATGATCGGCTTGTGGTCCTTTACTTTCTGAAGGAGTCGTCTAGGATCTTTGATGCCCCCGAGTGATTCAACCCGTCTTGTTTGGCATAGAGTGTGGGTCGATGTATACAGGATGCAGCAATGTTTTGTGCACAGGATGGGTCGATCAGCAATGCTCCGAGTGGTGTCTCTGCGCAGCCCAAGCCCCGGGTGAGTGGAAACCTTGTCTCTAACTACTACTCCATCATGGTGTGATACATAGACTGCATACGTTTTATTCTGATGAAGGCCTTGGTGGTATATCACTGCAAACTTATCCGCTTTTGTTAATTAAATTAAAGATTATCTGGCCATTGCATAATGTACACCATGCATGTCCTGATATCCTGATGTCCTGATGTCCTGATTACAAATACTTTGTTTGAGTTACTTTACTCGCTATTCATTGACAATTGTTAGAATGATTATAAACTTTACCTTACTTTTCTCTTCTAGGCGAAGGTGGTACGAAATGAAGTGAGGAGATCGGAGACAGTTACTGTCTCAAGTTCACAGGTGAGTGATGTGAGTCTAATGTGAGTGGTGTGAGTGATGTGAGCCTGTGAGTGATGTGAGTCACAGGTGAGTGATGTGAGTCTAATGAGGCCTGAGCAGCGTAGAACAACTCTTGTTAGATTGACATGCTGCTGTGATGATAACAATGCAGGCTCTCTCCAACTGACCTCCCCCTTTATCCTCTTTATTGTCTACAAACTGGACTAACTTGGCCGCAGTGTTCTACTACATTACATTACTATATACTATTATATTAAAAATATTCCTTAGGTCGAGTTTTACCACCAAGTGTTTAAATTAAATCTGAGGTCATGACGTCATCACACCCTGTCAGCACACTGCAAGCCTGATCTATGATTAATTAATTGAACGCCACGTGATTGGTTGTACGGATAATAATCTATGATATAATTTTAAAACTTGAAGAATAAACCCCACTTTAATGCTTGTACTCCCGAGACGCACTAGAGTGCCTCCTCGTATACATTGGGTATTGTGTCACTAGGTGCGCCAGGCAATGAACGGAGAGAGCTCATTGGCTGGCCCCACCGCGTGCCCTGACACGATCCGCCCCCCTACCGCGGGGAGCTCCAAGATCTATCGCGCCCAAACCATGCCCCCCGAGCCGACCTCTCAGGCCCCTTGCGCCCCCCTTGCCCCCCGGGGTGCCCTGCGCAGACTGAGGCGGCGCCGGGCCCCGGCTGAAGAGGAGGGGGAGAGCTCGTCCTGCAGCTCGACTGAGGGGGGCGCGGGAGAGGGGGAGGAGGCGGGGTGGAGCGAGAACCCCCTCTACTCGCAGGGGGCTGCGGGGGGCGGGGGGCGGCGCAAGGGGGGCAGTGGCGCCCCGCGCTCAGGCCAGCACAGGTTAGTAGTGTCACATATTAGACAGTGCTACTGCAGAGCTTGTGCAGTTTTGGTTTAAACTGTCTTGATAGTGGTATTTTTTTTTTATACCGTTGATAATATGACTGATTCCAGTGCTTTGATACTGCTGACGCTGACTACTGTTCTATTGAAGAGAGAGTTATTCACCAGGTGCCTTGACCTGGTTCCAGAAGTCTGCTCGGATTGGACAAGGTTGACACTGGCCCACTGGACGACGTGCTGCTCAACGTCCAATCAGGCGCTGTGGCTCGCCAAACTTCTAGGTCAAGTCACGACCTACATCAGCGCAACCACGAATCACACGACCCAATCCGCTCGACCGGCGTGAACTCTGCAATCGTGCGACTGGACGGGTCAAAGTTTAACGAGCTGTCGAGTGGGGAAGAGAATGCCCCCGGGGGGGGTGGGACCCAGGGGGGGGGAGGGCGGATGATCGACTGTATATCGGTGGAGGCCCCCGATGACGTTCTCATTACCCCCTCTGTGCTGCGCGAGTCGATGCGCTGCAAGGGGCGCCGCCAGTCCTCCGTGGATGGCGTGGCAGCTGGCGTCACGAGGGCAGGATCTATGAGAGCAGGCCATGCCCCCCCTCTAGGGGCGGGGGCAGGGGGAGGGGCGGGTAGACCGCCCCGGGTGACGCGCGGCCTGGCGCGCACAGGGTCTCTGCGTGAAACTGACATGACGCGCCCACACTATAGCACGGAGCAGGGCGAGGCAAAGATGGCCGCCAAGATGGTCGACAAGATGGCCGACAATGCGTGGATAAAGGTTGATCAAACGAGTGATTCGTCTGAGGCTGTTGTCTCCGGCACTCAGAGTCATCAGCCAATGCCAGCGCAGCAGCAGGAGCCAATGGGAGCGCAGGGGAAGGCTGGGTCAGGCGGGGTGAGTGGTGGGCAGCAGCAGAAAGCGTCGAACCAGAAGTATGTGTTCACTGTACCGACTGGAGACACGAAGAATGGAGCTTGGGGCGAGGGCGGGGCTAGCGGAAAAGTGGTTGACAGATCAAACAAAGTCGTCGCAGAGAACGGCGCAAAGCACGGCCTGAAGCATGACTACAGGGAGGTGCGTGTGTTCGTTTGCATTTTTGTTTGGATAATTGGACGTTTTAAATTAAAGCAATGGACACAGTTTTTAAGATTTAGTTATGTATAAATCTAAACGTGTGTAAATGAAATGAAATAGTCAAATGGATGATTTATTTATCACATCACTTCAACTAAAAATTTGTGATTGACCCTTCTCTTATTGATTTATTCAACAAGCAATACAGCCTGCTCGAGTCGAGTTGAGTGAGATGTGTGGGGACGATGTGTGCATGTAGCCTACATACGTATGTATGTATATAACCTACACACATGCATGTACATACATGCATGTGTGTAGGTTACCTACATACATACATACATACATACATACATACATACATGATTGTACATGCATTTCTGGTGTGCTGCAGCTGCTGTCGCGCTACTTTCTCCAGCAGGAGGAAATCAAGCAGCTCAAGGAGCAGCTCTCCACCAAGGACAACCTCATTCGGCGCCTCGAGGATCAGCTCAAACTGGCTCAAACCAGTTAAAACTGGATTAAACCAGTTGGAACCTGATTGCTTTAGAGCTGGTAGTTCAGGGTTCTTCTGGCGAATATTAGCATATGCAGTGATGAACTCATGGATGATTGAAATGAGAGATGAAATGATGATATTCAATATTCGGTTAACGAACGATCTTCTCTCACTGCCATAGACAACGTTCACATTATGACATACATACACTTTATATGGTGCCATGGTGTGAGGACTAGAAACTGCTGATATATATGTGATCGTGATCTTCTTGACATATAGGCTAATTATTGCATAATCGCGATTCTAGCACTCTAGGTTGTGTGTCAGCATAATAGTGATGCTCAGTGTCGTCAATTCAAAGCAATGCTCTATTTTATATCAAAATCGTGTTAGTGTCTGACTCTTAGCCTGCAGACTTGATTCGTTTTTATAGAAAGCGGTGGTCGGGGGTGGGTTGGGCAGCGATTTTCATGGTGTTTAATTCTATTCTTAGTTTGATAACTAGTCCGGCAACAGTCTGACAATGCGAGGCGCGACAATCATGAAATAATGAACGGGCACGCCATGTAGCTATATAGGCCAATCATCTATCGCTTGAATCGTTCACGGTCCGGTGCATACAGCAGGCTGCTCTTCACGGTCCGGTGCATACAGCAGGCTGCTCTTCACGGTCCGGTGC
>JAQIWG010004860.1:0-15370 GCA_034695025.1 Chamaedrilus cognettii | reverse complement strand
CTGTTATAGTTTCAGGAACTATTAAAGTTCCTGAAAAATCAAGTCTTGATTGACCTGTGATGTTGCTAATTTGTTTCGTTTTCTTGTTACAAATGATAAATTAAAATAAAAGTATAATGTAGGCTGTGTATGTGGACCCTATTGTCAGAGGGTTGCTGTCAACATCCTTCATGATTGGATCCATACTTTCACCTTGTATGAGTAACCTATTGGTTTATTGATGGCGACTGTCACTCTCTACTCTAGACTAGACCTACAATGTACTTAACCATTGATCAGGTGTAGATCTGTTAGCACGCTTGACTCTGATCGCTTGGGCCTACAATGTCGTGTATGGGACTACATAAGCATTTCTTCACATTCACCAGATGGCAACGTAATGCGCACAAAGCGCCACTTGCAAAAAATTCAATGACAAGAATACGTTGAAATATTCAGCAGATGACAACAGAGAAAAGAGCAACGCATTGTCATGAATCCTAATTGCCAGGCCTAGCTAATTTTTCTGCTGATCAGTCGCCGCTAAAACGGGCGTAGCCACGGATTTGGCGGTGGTGCATGCGGATTTTCAAACCACTGCGAGCTATTACAAAACTGTCTTGCCTTTCATTTCTTACAGTGCCTTACACAATAGTAACAATCACTCGCTTCACTTGCAATAACCAGTAGCGGTCTATAGTAGCGCAAAACGAGCCATGAGCAAAGCGAAAATTGTGAAGAAAAGACTTCGCACAACAATGTTGAATGACTGCTTCTCCGCTCACATGATCCTTGCTGCAGAAAAGTATTATGCAAAATGTTTCTGCTGATTCAATAATTGTCAAGTTTGCTGGGTGCTCTACACCACTGCATAAACTTTTTATGCCCCGGTAGATGAATAGACTTCTCTTATTATAGGATCGATAAGGATAACTTTAGGTGCAAATTATGTGACTGTAACTGTGTTGTTCCGAAAATTGTGCATGCAGCAATCATGTGTTGTGCATGCACCAATCAGGAGTTGTGCGAACTTGTGCGTGTAGCAATTATTACGAGGAATATATTAATGATATCTGATTGGTGCATTTGGTGCACAGTGTTTATTTTAAAATTGCGTTCACAAAAGATTAGAATTTTCATTTTGGGGGGATGTGGGCGCCAATTTTCCACTCTAAGATTGGGAGGGAATAGACGCCCCTGCATGTGACACTCAACCGGGCGGACTAGCCTACTCAACGGCGGCCAAATAAACGGGTGCGAACTGAATGCTGACAATTCAACAAAAATCTGATCAAGTGTGAATAATTAGCGCCTGACGAGTAGCGTTTGAAACAGCAGCTGCAGGATAGTTAACAGAGAATTTAGCATCAATAGAGAAAAATTTATTAATGTTGCCCGGCACCGGCAACTATAAAACCATGCGTTACAGGCCCTTCATCAAGGCTGTTAAACGCACAAGTGTCGCTAGCCGATAATCATGGTCCAGGGTAATTTATTATTCTGGTTGGCGACAGGAAGGGCATCCGGCCGTAAAAACCCAGCTCAAATATAATCGTCTAACCCGTGTTAACATGAACACGGCGTTACAGGCTTGCCTGCAGCGCATAAAAATGGACGTCAAAAACGATGATTATTATTATTATTATTATAATGTCTAATACACTGACCAAAAACCAATAATTAATGTCCTGGTTCATGAACTGCAATAACCGATAGATAAAATGGCCAACTAAATATGTACCATTAATAATATTAATAATTATGTACATATTTACATAATTAATAATACATGTACCATTGCAATCATTTACAAGCGTACTACTAGCAGTATTTGGCTAAAACATGCACAGCATTTATAAAAGCACAGAAAAATCTTTGTCGTTTCTAATTACAAATATGCATAATAATATTTACGGAGTTACCGGTATGTTTTTTCTAATCTGCTCAAAATTAAATTACATTGTCAAAATATTTTCAGACAGCATTAAGGAGACATACTGTAATGCGCATGCCTAGTTGAAACCAGAGGTTATAGTGGGGGGGAGCGCACGGGAGCGACGCTCCCAGTGCTCACGCAAAATCGGACTAGCGTTCCCACTGCTAACATTAGCGCTCCCCCTGCCCCGAAGCGAGCGCTCCCACTGCTCATATTGTGGAAAAAGTATTTTTTACTTCGTAGTTTTAGTGGAGGTTGTATACAGAAGGAAATTCACGTTTTGTGGTTGTCATGGATCAAATTTAAGGCTTGCTGGTGTTAAAAGTGGCAAGGAGAGCCAAAAGAAGGGTTATGACTGGTAGGAATGGGGCAAAAATTTTCTGTCGGCACCTCCCCCCTCCCTCCCCCCCTTCCCCCTCTCACAAGTTCTGCACAGAAAGGAATAACTGTCTGTTTGCAAGCGACGGAAAGTGAGCGCTCCCACTACTCTCTCGAGACACTTTAACCACTGGTTAAAACACATATATTTAATATTGAAGTTTGGTATAGATCATAGCGTTATAGATCATAATGGCTCGTGGTTGAGATCGCAAGCAGTGTATACACTTCCGATTCGTGCAGATAGAATGGGTTTATTTCTATTGATGAACCCATTTGATTAACAGTAGGCTATTGTGGATTCATAGTAAAAGTCTAACAACCTACACTCTCTGATCAAGCAGCTGGCCTGAAGATATTTTTATTTTTATTAGCTGTATCTTCATCCACAACTTCTCCCGCTGGCTTGCGTTCTTCAATATTTTTGAAGCTCTTCACAAATTCAAGTATCTGTCAACAGTAAAGAACACAATAATAATATAGGTTTTAAATAATGCGAGGCTTATCGAATAAATTTACTATTGAGCCTATAGCTAGTCCAAAGCATAAAATATCTAGTCTAAAAGTAGAGAACATAATCTACTCCGTCATATGCGTGCGAAAATACAGCAATGCTAAGCGAACTACTGATCGCCAGTGGTCGTCGTACAGTATTTTTGTTAAGTAGCAGTCCTGTTTCTTGTTGTATAATGTGAACATGATTGAAGAGTGTACGCTAGTGACTTCATGGAACGATGTCAAAATACAAAGACGGCATTTTTTGGGAAACAAAATATATATATATAGTAAATCATTAACCATATAGTAGATGCCTATTTATGTACACAATTTTTAGATCTTTGGAAATCAATTGTAGCAGTCAAACATGATAAACTCAAGTGTAAAGGTTTTTTTGGCACACACTGTAAAATCCTTTGGTTATTTAATTGTTATACTAGAATATTATAATACCAAGCGTTGTATACCGTGATTTAAAAAAAACAAGGAACTAAACATGGATCTACAGTGTAACTCGGTCAAATTTATGTTAAAAGATTTTCAAAAACTTTTCAGTGCAACATGCCTTCTAAATTGCCCCTAACCTACTCATTGTTAAACTAGACGGAAGCACAGTACCCATGCATAAACGGCGTGCGCGCAGGCCGCCATGAGTAGATAAACATAAGTTTTGAAATTTAGCAGCAGGATTTACCCATTTTGGAAAAATTAAGCAAACATCTACAACATGAACACAGAACACATTTTCTGTGATAAAGAGAGAAAAAATCAAAATTTGGGGGGCTCCAGAGGGTACAGCTAATTTTATACAAATCCAAGCCAAACTGTATAATCCGGGCTTAATGCGCATGTTCCCTCAAAAATTGTCAAAATCCGTTCAGTGGCGGCTGAGTTATTGTGGTGTAAGGGCCTTGTCCCCCCTACTTTTATAAAAACTGATCGCCCATCATATGCATTATATTTTGTTAAAACATATATGGGGCGATTTTTAGCCCCGACCAAGTGCCACACATCAGTGGAAAATCTTGAAAATCAGACTGATAATCAAAAAGTTATCTCGATTCTTGCAAAAGTGCATGATTTGGCACCCCCAGGCCCCCTTAATATTTCGAAATAAATTATTCGGCCAGAAATGCTTTCCTCAATGGCATATATGTCTACCCCCTGGTTTCATAATTGTAACGCTCAAGGTTGTTACACACCATGACGCAAAAATAAATAAAAAATCAAAATCTGGGGGGCTCCCGGGGGCACCGTTCATTTTTTTCAAAATCCAAGCGAACCTGTATAATCCGGGCTTAGTCGACATGTTTCCTGAAAAAATGGTCAAAATCTGTTCAGTGACTGAGTTATTGTGGCGCAAAGGCTTTGGCCCTCCCCAACTTTTATAAAAACCGTTTGCCCATCTCGAATATCAATATTTTGTTAAAACATGTATAGGGCGTTTTTTAGTAAGTAGTAAGTGAAACAATATGGTGCAAAAAGCGTGCAAATCGGACTGATAGTAAAAAAGTTAACTCAATTCATGCAAAAGTGTGCGCGGTGGTCCCCTGGACACCCCCACAATGTTCACAATAATTTTTTTTCGCTGGAAACATTTTCGTTAACAGGAAAAATGTTTTGACCCTTATTCTAGACTTATAGGTCAGGAGACGAGTCTCCGGGAATGCGCCAAAGGTCCATAAAAAAATAAAGAAAAATAAAAAAATAAAGGTACCGGGCCGAAAAAATACGGGTTTCGCCTATCGGCGCACTCCGTAAAAATCGATCGACAGTTATTGTTTCAACAAGATGCGGGTCATTTCAGCGCATTATGAACGTTAGACAAGTCTAGCCGCTACATGATAGTTGTTGCCTACTTACCGCTGAACGATACGATAGAACGATACGATAGAACCTTCGAAGAACAATGCTATAACACAATTTAGTTCATACTGATTCTAATAGTCTTATTCATTTTAAATTAATGCTAAGTATTAGGGTATGATGTTTTTTGTTTAGGAACCGTGCTAATTAAGACTATTAAAGACCACTACATCACAGGGAGGCGCTGTGATGTAGTGGTTAAGGCGTCGGACTTCGAGTCCTGAGGACCAGGGTTCAAGTCTCCGCGCCGGCAACTATGAAACCAAGGCGTTACAGGCCCTTCAGCAAGGCTGTGAAACACACAAGTGTCGCTAGCTGCTAACCCCAGATAATAGTGTCAGATAATTTATTTGGTTGGCGTCAGGATGGGCATCCGGCCGTAAAAACCCAGCTCCAGCAATCCTGATCAGGGCCGGCAAAAACGTGTAAACCTGTGTGAAAACATGGACATTAACAGACTACACGATAAAAAGGAGGTTAGTTAGTTAGTTATTATACAGTCCGGTTCTATGCAAGAGAACCGGCACAGAACGGCTCCCCCTTCTTTAGTCGCCTTTTACGACTCGCCCGGGGAGCTCTGAACAGCAAGCTAATTCTTTGTTCCCCGGCCTGCAGGGATGTATTAATGCATACGTTTCAAGCCCTGTACCACAAAAAAATATAATTTGTGTGCAGCACAGATCCCAGCATATGATATTATAATATGGCGAATGAAGTAGGAGCAGTTCTTTGCTTATCCCCGAAGCACGAAACTGGATTGTAATAGTCTATGTGCATAGGCTACTTGGTGCATACAAAGTTAATAGAAAAATGGCTTCCCTTGCATTCAATTTTGATAATTTAGCCAGTTTTATATTTTATAGAACTAATTTGCAATAGATTTCCAAGAAGAAATATTTTGGCATATATACCTGTTTTGGCGTTCGTAAGTTATTAAACTATTTTGAACTAAAGTCCAAAAAATCATTTGAACAACATTTTCTGGCCTATAACAAGTGTTTTGATGCTTGTAAGCGTCCGCGCCTTGATTGCCTTTGGATTATTTGGTGACTGGAAAAAAGGTGAAATAATCTTGGTTACCAATTAATTTTGTTTGACATGAACGCCATTGAGTCTAAGACTAGCTCAGCGTCTCTGCCTACAGCACACGCATGGCTTTGTCCATCAGCTATACTGTGGCTAGTCAACCCAGGCCTCTACAGTCCAGCTTTCAGTTCCGCCTTGGTCATCGGCTTGGGACAGTGAGCCTGGTACTATTCTAATGTCTCGCTTTCTTACACGGCTGTCTTGCGGGTTTAATCATGGGAAGTTTGGCAATGAAGAAAGGACGCTTGCAAACATAATAATGTTTTTATGGGCTTCAAAGTATTGTTTAAGAGTATTTTGTGAATTTGAAAAAAATTTGCTTAACTTTTAAAAGCGATTTTTTTTCATTTGAAATGTCCAAAGTTTTGTTAATAAATAAATCTCAGTTACAATTTACCTGAAAGATTGCAAAAAAATTAAATTATTGCAAAGTTATCGCTATTGTGCTAAGGAAACCTTTTTTATGGCCCACTTAATTATTTAAAAAAATTATTAATAAACCGCATGGCTATAAAATAGCTACAGCTGTTATGCAAACCACAGCATAGCTATGACAACAGAAGCAACATGTGTAGACCTATAAAATACATGTAACCAAATAAGTGAACCCTACAAAGGTCTAAAGTGTACACTGGACAGTTATCAAAACAGTGTCAAACAAAATGTAATAAATTGCAAGTTTGCTTAAAACTATTCTCTTTAACCTGTCACAATGTGACAAATAGGTTTTTGTGGATGGCTTAGAGCTAGTCTGCTCTCCATTCCCAATCCTAATTTGTCTTGAAAGGTTGATAGTTTACTTGTGCGATCCTTTTTAGGTCAGGGGCTAATGGCCTGACTCTGTTACTACTGTCGTTTTATGAATCTGCTATTGTTTAACTGAACTTGGTCTAGTTTGAGCTGTACATGTCTTCTTCCACGTCTTCCCGTCCTCTTCTTACACGTCTTCCCGTCCTCTTCTTACACGTCTTCCCGTCCTCTTCATACACATCTTCCCGTCTTCTTCTTACACGCCCTCCCGTCCTCTTCTTACACGTTTTCCCGTCCTCCTCCTATACGTCCTCCCGCCTTCTTCTTACACGTCTTCCCGTCCTCTTCTTACATGTGCTCCCGTCCTCTTCTTACACGTCCTCCCATCCTCTTCTTACATGTCATCCCGTCTTCTCCTGACACGTCTTCGCGTCCCCTTCTTACAAGTCTTCACGTCCCCGTCCTACACGTCTTCACGTCCCCGTCTTACACGTCTTTCACGTCCCCGTCTTATACCTCTTTCCGTCCTCTCTTTCACGCCCTCCAGTCCCTTTCTGACACGCCTTCAAAACATCTTCTTACACGCATTCTTACGCGCTTGCCTAACGCTTTCTTATACCCGTTCTGCACCTTGGCCTGTAAATGCACGCTCGCTTCGCACGCTGGTGGGTGATGTGTCGAGCGACCGGCTACGTAGGTCCGAAAGTAAATAGACGCGCAAGCTGCATGACCAGACGGTGGTATAAAAGGTATAAAAGGCGTCTCAACAATGAAAACTAGGTCACTCGTATTGGGCGGTCTGCAGCGAGAAAGCTCAGTCGCGAGTGGAGTGAACGAAAAGGAAGGCCGTAAGGCCGGGCGGTCGATAGGACCTGCCGGGAGTCCAGCAGGGAGCTCGGCCAGTTAGCAGGAGTTGAGCGGCTAGGCTGGACAGTATACTTAAACAGGAGTTGGGTTGATTGAACGCTTAAGAAGTGGATAATTGCCAGTGTTTTATTGGCTGCAGTTGTGCTGCGCGACAGTGTTATTCTGAATATTCTGAATATTTTATTGCCGCGCTGAATTCAGAATTGCATTATTTTAAAAACCGGTATTGTCTTATATAGGTCCAATCTGCGCAAAAAATAGAAGCTCTGAAGATAATTTACTGGACTATAAATAGAACCAGAATTGGCTAATAAAACAAATGAAGCTGTTTCAAATAGGCCTAGCGTTAAAGGAAAACTCTGCTAAGAACTGTGAAAACTTATTAGACCTAAGAGCTATCAAATAGGTTATAGGAATTAGCTGCGAGGTAGGCTACAACTTTTAGACAAACAACTGCTGGAAATGGAGCTTAAAAGATGGAAATAGAATATACTCCATATAGGCTCAGTAAATCCAGGCTAGGCACAAAAAGTGTAGTGTGAGGCCTGGAAGAACTATATGAACTGTGACACATTATGCCACTAGTTAAGAGCTAGGCAAGTAGTAGGCGGTTGACTATAAGTGCCATGTAGGCCCGCAGTATGGGGCGAAAAGCGACCATCAAGGCTCAACGGAGTCGGCAGAAAGAAGACGCCGGCTCGTCCGTCCCTTGTCCCTCATTCCGCCTCGACAAGGGCGGGTGTTTGGATTTTGTCGATCAATCCATTGAAAAGAACGCGCAAAGAGCCCACAATAAACGATCGACGGAAGATGGTCTCGTCGTCAGCGGCAGACACTCGGGAGCACGGTCGAAGCTGCCGCCCCCTGCCGCGGCGACGCAAACCACGTCCTCAACATAATGTCAATCAAATGATAGACTCACAATATACAGGGTAGCATGAAACTGGTAGAGAACATGTGTGCACAGATCAACAAGCTCGCCTGACTTGAACACCGGGAAGGGAACCTCGTCGTCAAGGAACAAGTTGCAGCCTAAGTTGCTTCAGGGCAATTTAACTAAACTTATAAACTATTACGATCGACAGCCTCCTCGTTGTTCAGCCAATTATTTATAGGCAACAATTATACTCAATTTCACTTTGTTGCAGCGATGCGAGAGAGCTGGATATTTAAGCACTGGGTGTTAAGAATCAATAGATCAATGATCAGGACACTGTTCAGGGATCGATAAACTAAATTTATGACAATCAAGGGTGAGGGAAATACTGTCAATAAAATGTTATTGAAGATAATTGATGTTAGCTAAATCTGTATATTATTGTTGCCATACCTTCACTATATCCGCTGTGATTTCCTGATATTCGTATAAATTTTCTTCCAACGCTGCTAAGACCAAAAAATAACCCTCCAACTTCGAAGTTGTCAAACTTTTCAAATCCTGTTCAAACAGCAACTAATTCTAATTCAATGCTAGTACACTGAAGAAGTGGACAAATCACGGTGAAGTTTACGCAGTTGTCAACTATTATTTTCTATAAAGTATGAACACAACTGTGATCTAATTCGTGTCGTCAACTTAAAAAAATGATTTGACACAGGTCTATGATAGGATACATTTGCGACCTAATTCGTCGACTTGGCCGTTAAAAAATTCAATTAGGGACGTGTTGTGATTGAACCGTCTACTGCTCTGCATAGATGCCAAAAGTGGTCAGCCGCACCGTAGTTGGCTAACAGCCTGTTAATATTGCATATGTCTATTGTTTATTATGTCAATGCTTGCAAGTGATCATCAATTCAGCTAGTTATTATGATGATCAACTGCAAGAAATCGAATTGAATAGATTAGCGTATTTCAGGACTCCGAGTGGAAATTTGAAGCCTGTGCGTGGATACTTCACACATGCCAAGTTCATTTTGTCTCATATAAAAATTTTTACTCAAGTTAAACGAATTAAACATGACGCAATTTGACAAGAATTGAAAGTTAACTTTTTTTTTTTGTACCATGTGTTAGACTTCGAAGCATCACTGGTAGGAACGCCAACAACAGCGTAGTCAACAACAGGTTCAAGGGTTAATAATCAGAAGCTGCGCTGACGGAAATGAAGGTACAGCTAAACGCTTCTCTGATGGTTTCTCACAGACAGTTGCACGCTCTATTGTGTAGAGTAGAATTTATGTTAGAATTTGTTGACATCACTGAGCGTCGCAATAAACTCAAGTCTTTCTCTTGAACATAGTCACATGATCATCTTGTAGCTTATATATGTCGTTCGGCACATTCGCCCTGCGTTGAATGACGAACGCATCGTCGCAGTCGGTCGAAGCATCGGCACGTTGAAGCAAAGCTACTACAACTGTCATCTTTAAGGCTCGACTTTTTCTTCAAATTACTGTATTCATTACTGTAGTCTAATGTCCTGGTGTCTCAACTTCCTTCGTAACTTGCTTACATGCATAAGAAAAAACACTTACTCGTATAGACGTCAACTTCTTCTGTCTATCTAATTGCTTTCACCATATCAATTTGAGCTATCAGTTTACACCTGCTCTTGCTTACAATACTCTTGTATCTCATGGCTTTCACACCATTTCATCATGCATCTCATCGACGCCCTTAATCTGGTGCTTGTCTGTTTCTGCATCACCGATCAGATCTTGTAGTTCACGAGATTTGTGTAATGATTGATTGGTCAAACTTTATGACGCCTGTGCCCTGGAGTATTATCAACAATCGTACAGCTTAGTGTGGACCAGCGAAGACATTAGATTTCACGCAATAGTGCGAATTTCAGTCCAGCTCATTCGTTTAACAGTAACTTTAGAATTAAACAAGCATTTCCTTGTCTTTAATCGCTACAATTTTGTGAGAATATATCGCATATTGGCAGTGCTGCACTCAAAAAAGCTAAACGATTCGGCTGTTTCAGAATCGGTGTACACTGTATAATAGGTGTGTGTAGTTTGTGTTTGTGGCCCTGGATTCGCTTCCATGTTCGCTGCGAGAGCTATGAATACTCACAAATGAGATTTATCTGTCACTTCAAGACCATGTACTCTCAGTCATCCAAACAACAGACCTGAGGGCTCCACGCTGGGGGAAAGACAGCTACATGGTTGCCCGTATAATGATCAAAATAATAGACAAGTAACGGCAATATAACAAAATTGACAAATACTCCGCATAGTTAAGCCAATTTGGATACAGAGGGATTAGAAAAAGAAAACCAATTAACTTCAGACTATGAATACAGGTGCAAACAGTGAAAACTAAAATTATGCAAACATAAATTATGATAAATACTTAAATTACTGTGGACGAACATGAACCACACTTAGTTACATACTTAAATTACTAATTACAGTTGTGTTGTTACAATTACTAAATATTGCGTCGCCTACGTCAAAACGAGCTGGCACATGAGTGATGAAAACAAAATAATATGAAGTACCAGTACCGTACATAAAGGAACAGTGTTTGAGTTTAGCATTCGACATAAATTGGACGACCTAAGATTTCGTTTTGAGTTAGGGCTAGTTAGGTTAATAAGTTTTGTGAGTATTTGGCAGAGTTGGGGATAATGCCATCATAGTATAATATAACTGATCACTGATTCAAGCATTCGAGTTGAAAAAGTTTTATCAGGTTTAAAATAATCTCTATCATGGCACATATTAACTTACGGTCAGCTGTAGCGGTTTTTGCCATCTGAGAAGATTCAATCCACGACGAGCCTTGTCGTACATTTTGACATTAAGCTTCTGCAGATTTTCTACACGCATAATAAATATATTTAATCTAAATATTATATAATCAATATACAGAGTGGGTCACAAAAACGACTTCTCTAGCACCATCGCTTTTGTTTTGTTTTGTTTTTTGTAGTTTATGGACTGTGTGTAGCACAAAGACTATATACAGTCCGGTTCTGTGCAAGGGAGCCCACACAGAACCGCTCTCTCTTCTTTAGTCGTGTTTTACGACTCGTCCTTCCGGTCTCAGGAACCAGCCAGCCGCAGTTCCCATGTGGCCTGCAGAGGTGCCCGCCGCCTCCTACAGACTTCATTCACAGATCCATGGGTTTGAGTGGTGTATGCATCACAAAAAAGGTGCCCATCGCGATAAACTAGTCAATATTTTTTTATTTCTTTTCAAAATTTTCAAGGTTTCCTGCTGAGAAAATTTGCCACAGATTGCGAAATTTTCACAAAGAAATTCAATTGCATTCAAATGTCTTTTCAAATGTCAAAAAGAACTTCTTCGAAAAAAGTCAAAGTTTCATTTTCACCAATGCAGTGAAAACTCTACGAGGACCGTTTTGTCATCTTTCAGTCATATCTCTACCCCTGCTAGTTCACAGACTATACTATGCCAGTAAAGGGAAGTAATACATCAAAACTATTAATTTAATACACAAAAATCCATGTCGTAGGCGGAACTGAAGGCCGTACTGGACGAGACGTGGGTTGACTCGCTTCATGCAGTGCACGATAAAGCCATGCTGCAAAATGTGTTTGACATGGAACCAGTGTCCACCGGCTCATTCACTTGGTCTGTCAGGCTGCAAATGTTGAAGTATGGCTCACCATATATGATTATTTATGTCTGGGAACCTCCCGGGGCAGAGATGAGTGAAAGAGATCAAAACGGTCCTCGTAGAGTTTTCATTGCATTGGTGAAAATGAAATTTTGACTTTTTTGAAGAAGTTTCATAACATTTGAACGCAATTGAATTTCTTTATAAAAATTTCACAATCTGTGGCAAATTATCTCGGCAGGAAACCTTAAAAATTTTGCAAATAAATACAAAAGATTGACTAGTTTATCACGTTTTCGCTAGGAGCACCTTTTTCATGACGCACTCTTTATATTTGTTGACAGTTGAAAAGATGTGTAGTTGTGTGTGGATCTGTTTAGAATAGTGAGCACTGCGGTGGTGACGGGTGTGTCTGTAGATCGATTTTGTTTTTGTATGTGAAAAGTAGGCCTAAAGGGAATTTTCCTGTTCGAAGCCATGCAAAGGCGCGCCTTGTTTTGCATGAAAGTGTTTCTTCTGATTTGTCTATTTCTGGTGCTTGTTGTTGTAGAGTTTTGTTTGGTTCTCATTCGTGTACATATTCTTGTATAGCAGAGATGTGGATTGTTCTTAGGTTTTGATCGATTGTTCTTCTGTTGTTGTGACTGGGTCAGTGTTGATTTGATGTATGTTCCTGTGCAGAAATATTGACTGTCTGATTGTTTTGGAAGGGCTGATGTTTGGAATAGAGTTGTGTGGGGGGTGTGAAGTTGTCCTGTGTTTTATGTCTTAGTAGAGAGGCGTGAAGTTAAAGATGTTGCATATCTGAAAGCATTTATGTTTCTTTGCGTGCATGTAGGCTTTGTTAGTCTGTGTCTGCTATGCAGCCAGTGGCTACTCTTAGAGCGGCGTTTTGGATGGTTTCCAATTTGTCTGTTTCTTTTTTCTGCTATGGGGACCAGATGGCCCTCGCATATTCTATTGTTGGACGGATGATTAATTTGCAGGTGATTGCTATTGTTTTCTTTGCATTTCTTTGTGTGTTGATGTTAGAGCTTTTAAGAAGTTGATGATCCTTTCTGATTTTTCTTTTGCCTCTGTGATGGTGCACGTGAGTATAGGTGAGTGTAGGTGAAAGGTATCTCTTAAAATTTTTGGATGCTGTATTTTTAGCATTTTGAAGTAGTTTCCGGAAGGTTGCAGAGATGAAGAGAAAGGTCGCAGATCGGTATAAGCACAAAATATCTGCCATGGCAGAACACTGAAAAAAAAAGCAGATTCTGCATATATACGGTTACCATAAAAAAATGTTACACTTCCATGCTTAACCATACAACTGCTACAAATGTTTATATTAAAATTATTAATAAATTATATTAATATAATAACTATTCAATACTAATATAAATATATAATACATAAATAAAATATATTAATAGTTATATTATTAATATTAATTGTATAAATAATCTACATTATTAACACCAATTTAAATGTCAAATAACTCATACTAGTGTTGTTCAATTACTACTTGTACAATTATTATTCAAAACTTAACCACTTACTGGATCAAGCAATATCAGGCACAGTAGAACCTGCACGTGCCCTCATTATGCATTCAGCCATGTATGCCTTAAGACACATAGTATATGCCGTCGTATTGTAATAGCTTAACTGGGATAGTCGCTGTCTAACTCTCACTACTATCCACTCTCAACACTATCTACGGTCCGTGCTTAGTAAAGGCGACTATCGCAGTCGAGTTTGTAACGTTTGAAAGACTATTGTTGGCCTACTTTAAAGCAACGTTAATTACTAAGATTTCACATGGTTTATTAATGATAACTACTAGCAGTGAATATTATGACATAACACAATATATGTGTAATAGACTAGTATCGGCTAGAGGTTAATGCTTCCCTCAGTTAGGTATGAAGACGACTATGATGACCACTGAGTCACTACACAACAGTACTACGCAACTACACAGTCCGCAGTCGGCAGACGACTGCGCATTACATCATGCATGTACGTGTTCTAGCCTACTCCCGAGGCGACTATAGTGCGCGCTGCTATTGCCCTATAGGCCTACAGTGTACAGTATATCCCTAGCATATACGCCACATCCTTTCCCTTTAGATCCTTCTATCAATAAAACACACAAATATAAATCTAATCATTTACAAGCAAAAAAAACCCAAAACCAATGATCCGTGTTCGACAACCACAATCATAAAAAATAATTTGAACCGCGCCCTCCAACATGTTGAGGATCCAGCCACTTACTCTGAAACGTAATCACTAAATTTAACCGGCTGGAGAATTGTTCGATCATATCTACTGCTCTGCTGCGCGGGACTCGCAAACACATGAGGTCTATTTCTTCTCAACAGCTTTGACGGCGCTGCACCTTGATGCGCAGCTGCTGCATTCAGTTGTGGCTGCTGCTGCTGCGGCTGCTGCTGCTTGTCTTGCGCAGAAAATCGTGGTGTCCCACCTATCTCCGACGTGTCGTTTCGAATAATTGACGGTTTGTTGGAGCATCGCAGGTGTCTTCGATTCCGACGGTACTGCGCACCGGTCTCAGTCTCGACTCTGTAGGAGTTGTAGGGAAGATTGTCTCCACAATCTCGGCCTTTACCCAACCTGCAGTGTCGTTAATTTTGACTCAAACGGTCCGTTCTACCACAATCGGTGGCTTCTTCCGCGCGTTACGATTATAGTATTTAGCCTGCTTCTCCTTCAAACGCTGTAGATCACGTTTGTTCTTGGCTGCACCAGGAACATCAAGATGTTTTGAACTGACGAGACAACGTATGCGCACCCGGCGTCCTAGCAATCTCTGTGCTGGAGAAACACCAAACAACTCCGACGGCGCATTCCTTCAATCTAGTATCGCCAGATTTGGATCACAGCGGGCCTCAGAGGCCTTCTGCATGAGTCTCTTCACGGTTTTCACCGCTGCTTCCACTTTGCCGTTTGCCTGTGGGAACCTGGTTGTTCTGTGCTCAAATTCATAGTTTGTGGCAAAATTTTGAAATCCTACCAAATTTGAATGGTGGACCGTTATCTGTAATCACGATTTCAGGCAATCCTCATCTCGCAAAGTGTGCTTTAAAATGGCGAATTATTTCCGGCGCCTTCTTATCGATGACCAATCGATTAATTTCCCAAAAAATTGGAGTAATAGTCCACGGTTATCATGTATGAAGTGTTGTTGTATTCAAACAGATCACAACCGACCCTCTGCCACGGTCTATCCGGCAGCTCGTGCGGCGTGAGCAGTTCTTTACTGTGGTCACTCTGTACTTTTGCGCAAACACTGCATGACGTCACTACTTTGGTAATATCTTTTACCATTCCAATCCAGAATACAGCTTCGCGCGCACGCCTTAAACACCCGTTTAAGCCTATGTGGCTCGAATGTATTCTCTGAAGAACTTCCATTCGTGATTCAGCCGGAACATAGATTCGAACTCCTTTGAATAGA
>JAQIWG010004859.1:0-15371 GCA_034695025.1 Chamaedrilus cognettii | reverse complement strand
TGCGGAAAGTCTAGAGTGAGATCGGAGCAACACATCTTGAAACTCGCCCAAAACTATATGTTCACCGAAAGACAGCTCGCATGCCTTTCGCCGAAGATGCCGACTACCAGCGTGTTCGTCCGAAAATCCATAACTAGGCCTGATGAAGTTCGGCCCAGAATAACACCCCGCTGGCGCGTGATACACCCTCCACAATAATCCCCACACAATAATGCCAGCTATTGCCTAGGCTTGAGTCTTTTTGGTCGGCCTATAGTTTTAGAAATGAACTTCACCTAATTGTTCCCTGTGAACCAATATCATCGTCGTTGCAACTTGACCGTTTCAGTCCGCGCTGAAAAATATTTTTTTGCAAGCAATCGCAGGCATGTGATATTGCTCGCATTTTCATTTTCGTTAATGAGGTCATCGATGACATCGAGCCTATCTGTTTTGCAACCAACACGGAATGCAAATATCAGAGGCGTCGGCCCGTTGCTCGAAATAAAACGATGGATAAAAAATGATCGCTAGCAGAAATCAACAACGAATTAAAAGATATTCAATTACTATTTGCGATGAATTTATTACGAGAAGGCGAACAATTAAGGCATCGGGTAATAATTGCTGTCCGCCTTTCATAGCAATCGCAACTGGCTTCTACAACGCAAATCAAAAGAGATGAAATCCGGCAATCACCAGCAAGAGTCCACAACTACTTGTTTGTTGGCTTGTTTGTGGGAAAAAAAGGAAAACATTGCAATAAAAATATAACTAGAACTCATGCAGTATACGCTTGGAACACAGGCTAGTAAAGAGAGTGCTACGAGTTAATTACTAGCCACCCGAGGCACTTATAGAAGATGAGCGGTTAAAGATTTAAAAGCAGTTTACTCTCGATGATCAATACGTGGCTACTGGCTTAAGCAATTTCAAATTTCTCCCGATAAAACATAAAAGACCATAACGTCATCGATCGACATACGCAACAATAATAATGCTAAATAAAACTCCATCGCAATAAGAAGAAACTTGCATCATGCATAGGACACAGAAAGTCACAAAGAATATCGAGAGGAATAGTTCGAGTAACATTGATAGTCAATGAACAAATAAAGAGAAATCAGTGAAGGTCAGATAGCAGAATGTTCCAAAAGAAACTTAAGATTATACTGGTGAGCATAAAATCACTAATCAAAAGTATTAAAAAACTGTAAAACATGAAATTTTAGCAGCATGTTATTTTAGCAGTTTTTCCCTTCCAATATCGCGAATTACTGCGTTTTGGAAAACTGCAAAATCGCAAATTAAGAAATCACAAATAGAAGAAATTCACCAAAATTACACGCACGCGAAAATTCCGTTTTACAGCATGGATTTGAAGCACAAAATCAACTCCAAGATATATACAACCTTTGATTAACTATAATTTAATCGTGAGTTTCTAGTATGTGTATAAAATATATGGAACTGCTACAATATTGCATACGTATAGTTGTCGAACATTGTTTGTCCAACAGAGTGTGAACTCTTATACCAAATTTATTGGAGGAGTTATTTCAATGATCGCGGATCCACTTCACAGTAACCAATCGCATCGCTTGAAATAGATCTTAAATCTATTCTTTCCTGTGCTGATTGACTGGATGGCGGAATATTCTCAGATTTAATTTAAACTCTCCGTTGAAAAACTGAGTATTAATCGATCTGTCGGGTCAATCGGAGATTAGAGATCTCTTTGATCGATGGATCGACATGATCGATGGATCGACTTGATCGATGGATCGACTTGATCGACGGATCAGGCTTAGATCTTCACATCCCCAGCGACCAGATCGGATTCAATTCCGCATTCGTCGATGCCGCGAATGATCTTGAAGTATCCTGCGCGAATCAAAGAAAACCGGGCCAAGCCATAATCCAGCATCGATATTGGCAATCAATCTAGAAATATGTGTTTCTGGATCATCTTTTCGCAAGAAGGTCATAGAGCAATCGATGATCAAGATGATACAAATTGTAATAGAAATACACATTTGCGTTCTAGAAATGCGTGTTCTTCAAAATATCATCCCAAAGATCCAGTTTGGATAGACGAAGGATGTCATTGTCTGGACCAGCAGAGTAATACATTAGGGTCTAATAAGGAGAATGGGGGGGGGTTTAATTTTAGACGGTGTGTGAATATTAAAGACTATTACCGTCCGGTTTTGTGTAAGAGGGCTGACACAAAACCGCTCCCCCTTCTTTAGTCGCCTTTTACGACTCGCCCGGGGAGATACGGGCTGCAAGCCAATTCTTCGTTCCCGTGCTTGCACGGGGAATAATAATGAGAATAATGTATTAAAACAAATATAAATAGCTTTCATTCACCACAACAGGGTAGCAAGACATCAATCAATAGATCAACATCATTGAAATATACGGCAAATACAATAATTTGAACATTATTTTTTTTTTGTGGAGTCAAATATTGAACAGCATTTCCATTTTTTTGAAGCAGCCCTGATAGTAAATAAGAAGTAAGACAAAAATATCTCAAAGCTTAGAAAAGATAGATACCGTTATCTCCCCAGTCTGTGTTCCAAGAGTTGGCGACGAGCCAGTACTTGACTCCGCCCTCCACCCCCCAGCCAATCATCTTCACCGCGTGACCCCCGAGCGCCGTATCACTCGTGTGCTTGTACAC
Organism: Chamaedrilus cognettii; assembly: GCA_034695025.1. Taxonomy (NCBI): domain Eukaryota; kingdom Metazoa; phylum Annelida; class Clitellata; order Enchytraeida; family Enchytraeidae; genus Chamaedrilus; species Chamaedrilus cognettii. The sequence continues at coordinate 12,703 of JAQIWG010004859.1, read as the reverse complement.
TCCTGCGCGCAGATTAGCATGACAGTTTGCATAGGCCTACGGTCTAACTTACACGCAATTCTGCTAAAAGAAAATTGATCATCATAAATATCATCGCTATTAACAATGAAACAATTCAAATTTTTTCTTTACTTCTACTAACTGACTAATACTCATGTCTTTCTTTTTATGATCACTACTCAAAAAGAACATTACAATTAATATCATATCATCATAATACTGGACACTGGACAGGCTTAGACGTGCTTACAGGTCGAACGAGAAATTATAGAACAAAATCGCAACACTCAATTATCCAAAGCAAACTTTTCATCAACACTGACTTCGATTGTCATTGTCCAATCCAATATGAAATATTGAATTTTATTCAGGAAAGTAGGTAAGTTACAAACGACAACAAAAAAGCCGCAAAAGGTGTACCGGTCTTATAGAGGGGAAAGTCATCGTAGACGGTGAAGGCAGCCTCCACCGGTCCGTGACTCATCAGCTCCGTCATGATCTGAGTCTCGTCTGAGGCCACCGAGTAGGTCGTTGAACCTAGAGACACGCAACGCTACTAGAGTGACGTACATAGATACACGCAGCGCTACTAGATCGAAGTACGCAGAGAGATTCAACCCCGCTAGAGCAGTGTCCATACAGAAATGCATTGCTACTAGAGCAAAGTCCATAAAAAAGCCTGCAAGAGCGACGGTATTCTTAGACACATAGAAACACGCCACATCATTAGAGCTAATAAATTAACTAAAAAGAATAAAAGGTTATTTTTTACACACAAATAGATGCAGTGAATTTATAGTCAACTAATATGATGGAAGCCCGTTCAAAATTCCCGACTCAAACTCGACATCACCTAACTAGAATACCATAGCACATCAAAATATTGCGTTAATAGCACGAAAATCAAGCAGCACACCCGTTATGTCTTAAAATAAACAACAGTATCGATAAAAAAACAACAACAGCGGAGACTCAAACAACATTAATATTGGCAACTCAAAGCTGCAGACACGCGCCTACCAAAGTGTTTGTCGTTGCTGTACGTAACCTTGTAGGACGCCTCACACTTCTTGACACACTTGGGGGTCGGGTCCAGCTCCTTCTTGCACGGGGGTCGACTGCCGTTAATGTGATGCTCACACGCCTCGATGCTGTACGGTCTGCAACCCTGCGCCAAATGAATACAATAGTCTGCAACTCTGACCCGGATAAATACAAGTCAGAAACAGGGCATGTTTTAATGAAAATGTACAAAGTCTGCACATGCCAGATAATAATCATAAAATGCTATTTTGTAATATCTTAATAGGGTTCTGTTTTGACAACCTCACCAATACCTGCAGATGTGCTACATTGCGTAGCATATGGCACATTTTTACTATCGCACATTTGCATTCACAACTGCACAAATGATTGGCGATTTTCTTAAAATCACTCTAACACTTGTGACATTAATTAGCGACACTAGTCACTAACCTGGTTACTGTTGTACAGGCCCCCAGTGACAACGCCCTTCTTCTGAAAGTAGTCCCACGCGCCCTCAGGGAACCCACCATTGCACCTGTCCGACAAACACCACAGGCATAAATATACATATTTCACACAAAAATTAATTCAATGTATGAAGATAGTATATACAATAGTATCAATTAATCCAATCGAGAATAAATATAATGAAAGTAATAATACAAAATTTTCTAACAACTAAATGCTTAGTTTTACAAACTAGCAAAAACGCTATATCATCATCATTCTTGTTTGTTTCGTTCATTTTTCCTTGCTAGCACAGATCGGACGTTTGCAGCCATAATTTATTTATATATACTAGCTATTTCATCCAACACACCTATTCACAGAACAAGGAATGCACTAGTAGATTACAACACAATATATCCAAATATTTGAACTAACAACTAAACTCTGCTACAGGTTCAACTTCGATGAATGGAACATAGAAGACGGAGTAGATAAAGGACTAAACGTTAACAGTTGTACATTTTCCTGACAATATCAGACAACAGTGGCGCCACCTACCCGTTGCCGCATGCCCCCCCGCAGCACGACAGCAGGTCCTCGGCGGAAAGTTCGGCGTTGGCGTTTCCCCCTGACGCGATGCAGATACGATCCGACATGGCCGACACGGCGCCAAACGCCTTACCAATCAGACACAAGCGAAAATAACCACTAATTTAAACTTAAATTACTCAACAGGTTTACATCTAAAATGCCCCTCACTTTACCCAGATAACGCTGACATTGCATATTCAACCCAATGACCTGACCCAGATTGCAGCCACTCACCCAGCAGGACCCGCACGACCCCTGGTCCCTGATCTCCTTTAGGGTCGGACAGTTCGGCCACTGGACCCGGGGGTCAAACTCGTCGGGCAGGTCGGCGCTCTTGACGGCATGGACGCGGGTCGGGGGCTTGTACCCGGACTTGAGCGCTCCGCAGAGGCCCTTGATGTGTTCGATGGGTACCTCGCGGAAGTTAACGCCAGCCTTCAATCAAATAACAATAATAATAATAGTAATAGTGAGTTTAGAGTCCGTTTTGGCGTCTAGGGACGTCAGCAGTGTCCCAAATGCTTCAAAAGTGCTTCCAAATTAAATTCTTTGTGAAAATAAATGTATTTTCAGAATGTAGGCGTTGTGAAAGTAGGTCATAATACGCTGCATTGTTGTTAGCCTTTCCAAAGAACAAAAAAAAGAACAAAGAATAGAATGCGAGTCGTACGGTCCATGTGATGCCGGGAATGCTGTTGATGTAGTCGATGCGCTGCTGGGACAGCGGCGCACCAAATTGCGCGTCCAAGTTTGCACCATGCGCGCAGCACACCAGCACCACGCACAGCACAGCATCCACACTCAACTCCATCCTGCCACAACGCAGCAAAGATATTGACCGCCTTAAGCGGATTGAAACACACGGAGATATTATGAGTTTACAGGGGAATATAATTTTACACCGGTTTTTAAGCGGTGCGCTAAATTTTTATGTAATTATCAGTGCTATATCTCAGTCTAACTGAACGCCTTTGTATAATTTAATGCCTTCCACTATATACTATTTGGTAATGTATACTCAGCAAATCTATTTTTTGAATTCTAAAAATAAATGCCTAGAAGGTAAGATACATGTACCTGTACCTGTATGCTCAAAGTCATGTGAGTAGGCCTACACAACATTTTAAAGACAAGTTATAAACTTATTATCTACATTCCCCTGATCACCATTGCACAACTAACCAACTAGAAAATTAAATGTGACACACAATTTAGCGCATAATGAATCATTTTTCTTACCTGAGATAAATTCGGAAAGGTCCTAATTGCCCAAAAATATCTTAGAATTACACAAAATCACTTTCACATCAGTATATTGATAATCTGACAGATTAATATAACTTTGACCTATTTCAAAACAATGGCCAATCAGCTACGATGTTTTATACAAATGTGCAAATAAATAAAGTTACAATGCTCAGCTGAATTTATAGATGTAAATAAGCTACAAAATTAATGTAACTTGTAGAGCCGCAATGCGCGCATGTGATCGAGCAAAATTACCAGGCACGTGAACGCGCAGCAGGCTGAGCAAAAATGAGTCAGTCACGTGGGGCAATGTTTTGTCTGTGTGGTGACGTCACGTAAGCCTAGACGCATCGTGACGTCACTACGCACGTGCCTCGCTACGCACGAGGCAATCAGCTGATGGGTGTCTCGTGTCTGCTGATCAGCTGAACTTTGTTTACTTTTGGAACATGAATAAAGTCAGGGATAGGTTGAATTAGTAATATTTCGTGATTGTCAATTAATAATAAACCATAGGCTAGATGAGTTAGATTGATAAATTTAATTTTAGATTTTAAATTGAGCGTTTTTACTATTGAACCAAGTTAGTGAATTAGTGATACGCTACACGCATGGCCATTTGTTTTTTCTGCCTAATTTTGTGACTCTTCGGTATAATATTGTTCGTATTATTCACAATTTCCTCGAACTCATTAACAAGAATAATTGTGTCGTACAATTTTATTGTCTAGGCGACGACTCTTAACTTGAACTAGGGATTTCAATAAGTTCAGAGGTCATCAGTTGAACTCCAATACGTGAAAACCCACAAGAACATTATTTCGGGCGACCACAAGCATATTGTCGGACGTGAAAAATATTTTAAAAACTTAATTACGACACCTCACGAATGATGTTCATGAATAATTAGCATAACAATCACGCTTTTAATGATACGACTCATATAATTATAATATTGAAATGATTTAGATGAAAAATTTGATACTAATTTTAATTTCCAGTATTTCGATCCCTCAATGGTGATGCTCGGCAACCAACAATTACGCACACATATAATACAGCAAACAAGAGAGCAACAATAATACAACAGATACTGTACGTCAAATTTAAAATTTAGCGTCTACAATCTACACACAACGTACCGCGACAGACAATACTGCACTATTTAACCAACAAACGCATTCACACCGATTCATATAATTTGACACAGGATAAAATAATTATTGTACACATGATTATAATTTTTTAAATAATAGTCATCATTTCTGACGTCCATTCTTAGGCGTTACAGGCAAGCCTGTAACGTCGTGTTCGTGTTAACACGGGTTAGACGTTTATATTGTATCTGGGTTTCGACGGCCAGATGCCCTTCCTGTCGCCAACCAGAATAATAAATTACCCTGGACGATCATTATCAATTGCGCGTTAATTTCACTACATTCGAATCTAGACTCATTCAGCATCACAACTTCATTTTACCAGCCACTCAAGCAGTCTCTTGTACATTAGGAAGACGAAGCAATTTTGGAAGACTTACTGATAGATGTCCACTGATAGAAGACTTACTGATAGATGTCTTACAGATATGCTGAAAATTTCATTCAGCCTTTAGCTCTGATCCACAAAATAAAAAGAGTGTATTGGCTTAAAGATAAAAATGAACTGATCAGCAGTCTTAAACACTTTCAGCATTATGCACATTCTGGACAAGAAAATGAATTACAACTCACATCAGTACAGTTCTTTACCGTCTACTATTACTGTACCATCCAACATTACTACAAACACATTAAATGATCAATACACAAGTTTTATCCCGCTATTGACCAGAGAACCTACTATTATTATTCCAGTTTATTTCCTCACAGAAACTACTATACTTCTTGTTATACTTCCAATATTTGTCAGGAACAAACAAATACTACATACAAGCACTTTTTTAAATTTTAACTTTTCTCAAAAACGATGACAATTCTGGAATAAATCCACGCTCCTTACATCCGACCTAATTTCTTGCCTCGCTAATCTTTCTTTATGCGCCCCGGGGGCCACTTGCTGACTCCAGGTGGAATCGCAGATTCCCTGGCTCCCTGCTTTGACCCGATTCCCTGACGGGCACGTCTGATTGGCCGGCCAGAGTGTGCGAGGAGCTGTACGTAGACAAACAGTCCGATGATGGAAAATGCCGAAACAACGAGGATGAATTCGATTCTGTTGGCGTGGGGGGTGCCGCAGAGGGTGTACCAGGAGAGGCCGTTAGGGGGGGGTTGCGCCCCCGGGAGGCAGCGGAAGTCAAAGTAAGGCTCGTCGTAGTCGGAGGTACAGAGAAAGCGACGCTTGGACAGGATCTGCGCAAATGGTGCAGCGACATATGGCATGCTGCACCCTGTAGCAAATTAGCAACGTTCAGTATAGGCGCTAAAATACGGATTATTGACATAAAAATAACACGGATTTAGAGTTTGTTTCGGCATCAAAGGACGTCATCGGGGACCTACTTGTTACTGTCCTATTGCTGCAAACATTATTAATGATGCTCTGGAATGCAAAAGGTTTGACCGGCACGCAAAATTGTATTATTTTTACAATTTTAATACATTTTTTTATACGAAGTCAGGTTGTGGCAAAAATTAGTGTAGATTACAAATAGATTGACAATGAAAAGAGGAAAATAGTTCAACAGCAGTAGGAATGAACTTAAATGGAGAAAATTCAAAACAAGAATTGAATATAAAGAGCCAAAAATAAATATCAGTAAGAAAAATCCCCCGTTACACAAACTACGGTCTAGGCGACCAACCTGGCTGAAGGCCGTCTGCACAGGGAAGTTCTCGCTGCAGTTGCCGGTCGGCTCGTGAAGCCCGGTGGAGCGAAGGAGCTCTGGGCTCTGAAGCACCGCCAACGCGATGTATGCGAGGAAGTGGACAAAGACCAGCAGACCGAGCTCATCAAACCAGCCTGGACACAGCAGCACCGCTCTGTTACATAACATTACATCTCATTTTTATGTGGTTATCAACCCTCGTAACTCTAGACCAATTCCACCTTTCTTTAATCATATTAATTTTCGGATGCACTGTCCCTCCTCTGGAATGCAACTGCTCAGCCTTTAACACTGCGCAGGCCTACGCCACCATAGTAGATTTTCACGTTCAAATGCTACGCCTGCGTGTTTCAAATTAAGCATAAAATTAGCATCAAATCATCATTATTGGCAGACTACGCCCACTAAACGTAACCATTGGTTGGCTGTGATGAGGAAAGAACGAGTGCAAAGAAAACTTAATGAAGACGCAAGGACAGGAAATAGAAAAAAAATGAAATAGTGCAAAGCAATCGCACCTTTGTTGTCTGTCGCGCGTGCCTCTCTCTCCGGATGTCTGTCGGCCGACCACACGACAAGGACGTAGAAGGACAGGAAGAGAAGGACACAGACTTCTGAGTGGACACCCAGTGAATCATGCAGGGGGTGGTAGAGAGGGATGAACTGGAGGATGCCGAGAGGCATGGCCAGCAAGCCCGTCAGCAGGGAGCAGAACAGCTCCTTGGGGAACCTGCAGCAGGCAGGGGAACGATAAACTGTAGTCAGATGTCAATATACTCAATTGAAGCAATAATTTCTACACTAATAATCCCAGTCCAGGATAATTGATTAAGTAAAACAACACGAATGCTGTTGGCCGAATGGCTTGGTAGAGCAGAAATTTGGCGAACAAGGTTTCTCGTTTGCTGGCGTGGAATGAAATACTATTGGTCGTCGAGCCATGACACTGGACTCATTCAAAATTAAACTGAAAACTGCATTGCTCTCTGATTTATATGACTGTACTAGCTTTTCCAGCTGAACTATTTTACATCGCAAAATGACTTATGCAAAATGACCTACAGTACTGCGAATTGAACTGCGAAAGCACCCTATAAGCGGCTGATCAACGGAAGGTTCAAGTAGTCAGCGCACCAGTCTGCATCGAAGCGCTGGGTGCGAGTGAACAGACGTCGCGTGCCAAAGAACAGCGCCGAGAAGGCGCTTGCGAAGGACGCGTGGAAGTAGTAGCTCGTCCACGGCACCGAGTACATGCGGTCATAGATGTTTGGGTCGGTGTCGTGCCACACCCAGAACAGCTGCTTGATGCCGACCAAGTCAAAGGGCACGTCCATGAGGACTACGGCCAGACCGACTGCACAGCCAATCAGAAATAAGGAGGTCACAATTGGAAAAAATAAAACTTTGACTATGAAAACAATGATGCGATCAAGCTATTACTAATATTGCTAAAAAAGGAAACTAGACCCAAAATGGCTCTACAATCAACATAAAACGGCCTTAAAGTATATGAAACGGAAGTAAACGAATGCAAATGCTTGCCACCGTAGGGTTTAGGAGTAGGGCGGCATGCGTACCTGCGAATGGCTCTGCCCAGGCCCTGAGTCTCATGCGAGACACTGATACTATCGCGGTGTAGATGAACACTGGATCTAAACAACAAACAGATCATACATCTGCCATTAAAAGACAGAGAGAGACTGATATAGAACTTTATTCACCACAAAGGCAGAAGAATTCACACAAGCAATATCACGCAAACAGAATGCAGCAAAGATCTCGCATCTATGATTCAAGCAAATGATGCTTTTTCCATCTCAGTTTGCATGACTTATTTCTGGTGAGCTACAAGTGCAATATATATACATACATACATACATACAAAAATAAGCAATATGCTAGCACGAATCGCATGCCAATTGCTCCAAAAACTCACCAAATCCATGTCAGTTCACACTAGTAAATACAATATCATAGCGATTCGTAACTTAATTCGTAACATATTACAGAGCGAGCACGCGTCAGTGTGTCATTTGAAGAAAGTTCAAATCACGGGAGTAAATCAACCACAAGTTGGTGAATCAATTTCTCACTCAAAAAGCCTTCAGTGTTCACTGACCCCAGGTCATAGGTCAGGTCGTAAAGGAAGCACTCACAGAGAACGACGATGTGGAGGGGCAGTCGCTTGCCGAGCAGCATCAGCATGGCCTGCGCGTGCCAGAAGTTGTCGATGTCGGGCATGAAGTAGCTGAGGCTCTCGACCACCAGGCCGTGGAGGATGATCGTCAGCCAAAGGTAGGCGTATCGACCTCCGCCTCGCACCGCTGGAAGGGCGCAACAAGGGGGGCGGACAAGCGTCATTCAAACGTTTTTGTATTTCTTAATACGTATTGCATATATATTATGGATTTACGATAAATAGGCTAGCTGTTGTGGAAAATAGCGCTCATAATATATTACCTGAACATAAATCGGCAAAATAGGTAATCGCTATCACGATTGATCGAAGATAACTACCAATTTTGAAAACTGTTATTAACTTTATGAACACTAACTAGGCTTACACATTAATTTAATTATAATTATTCTTGGATTCAGAAAATTGCTAGACAGACCGTGGATGAAGGTGAGAAGGGCAAGGAAGTACATTAGCAATTCGAGAATCAGGAGACTGCGCTGCTCCGTCCATATTTCTTGTGGATCTCTCAAAGCCACAGCCCACTTGGCAAGCTCAACACAGCATTGACACATATACATAACTGTTTTCCATGTAATATACTGCAAATACATGAAAATAAAGCCATAATTTGAAAGGCGTAGCTAGTACGTTAAGCACCACATAGGCTAACATCGTTTAATTCACTGAAATTCTATCCTTTCATGCGATTTAAATGCGATTATGAAAATTCAGTCATAAATACACACATAGTGTCTAGTTGATCGCTGATTAATTCATCAATATTATTAGACCCATTACATAGTAGATCATATAATTACATAGGGGCCTACCGTTGTAGATCCTAATTAGGCATATAATACTGACCAATCGTTACACTGTAGGGTAGCGATACCAAACTAACTCACATCTGATTGCAGAAACACGTGAATCCTCGCCTTGACCGCGTCCAGCTGCTCCATGACGCACACGTTCAGTCCGTCAGGCTCTGCCTAACTAGCAGGGGTCGGAAAGAAGAAGGGGGTGGCAAGACTTGAAGATTAGGCTGTGAAATCAAACAGCTGCGGTTTATGCACGGTTTTCCATCCAGCCATTATTATTAATTATTATTATTAAATTACCATTGCGGTGACCTATAAAGTATATGAGTTTTGAGCAACTTTATTTAAAGGAGCAGCGCAGATGTATTCATTTTTAAGCCTATATTATAACAAGATAATGATCATCTTCAGAGTATTAGGCGCATTATAGGATGTGGAGGGAAAGCACAAAATTTTGCTTGATGTTTTCTTGAAATTATTGATATTCAAATACTGAAAAATAGCTCGATTGATTAATTTGAAATTTGTCAGCTTCGACTTTTAACCTTTTTGCCGTTTCCGGTCCAATATATGACGCCAAAGAACTTTGTACGACCGGGCCTACAATATCGCAAAAATTGGCTGCTGTAAGAGAAAGATACGTCTTTGTATGACAATTGTAAGTCAATCATTCTCCCCAAAACACCGTCTCAAAAGTGCTACTGCAAGGTCTACGCAATTCCTTATTATTTGGCAATGATTGGCCAAACAGTGACGATCGTGCGGTAGCGGGTGCCATGTCACATGCATGCATTGGCTAGCACTAGGTTAATGCCTGATAGGTCTATGCTACTATGCGCACACAACAATTTTTGGTCTGGCACACAATGTATATTATACACGTAGGCCTGCCTACAAGGCCTGCACGAAGCATACAACGCTGAATCAGATGCTGCGATGACTGGTGCGTTGAAAAGATGCTGTAGGCTAGGTCGTCCTTTGCTGCGCAGCTTATCAGCAATAGGCTAACCTGGTTATTGCTGATGAGGGTAGGCCCTATTGCTGTGCGCGGTACTGCTACTGTGAAAGCTGCGACCGCGGCCCTTCCGCGGCTACTGCTGCAGCTACCGCTGCTGCTGCGTCTACTGCTGCCGCTGCTGCTGCTGCTGCTGCAGAATGTGGAATGCAGGTCAAGAAGTGTTTGCGACGAGCAGCGACGACCAGTTTGTCCGAGCGAATTTCAAATCAGCTGCTCGCTGTCTTTGATGATAGCGTTTTGCGCGCCTGGCTTTGGCATGCCATGGACATTGTCAAAGTACGTCACAGCCTCGTGTCTTTAACAGCGCAGCAGATCGAGTGTTGAGTTACTCATAAGCTAATAAACATTTAAATAGACTGCGGGCTTGACGTCTGAATTTGACATTGAAGGCCTATGGCTTAGCCTATTTCATATTTTCAATATAAACCGAAATTGAATCTCGTCTTCTGGTCATGCAGACACATGTAGTATGAGAATGGGTTACAATTATAGGCCTACTGCGTTTACGGTAGCAGTTATTCCATTCTGTGGTTATTCGGTGCAAGCTAATATAGCCCGACGCAGTTATTCGATTTATTATAGGCCTACATGATTGTGGGCTATTCAGTATGAAGCTATGAACGGCTGGTTTAGAACCTAATTTATGACTTTTTACTTGCAGAATGAGATTCAATGAGATCTGAGCACTGAACAAATTGGTCCTCGCCGAACGGAATAGAACTGCTTCTTCTCATGGTTAGTTTCTTCATATCGGCTCTGAAAATTGGATTCTTCAATAAAGAAACATATCTTTCGATAGCCTATCGGTTATCGTCGCGGCGGATGCAGTGCAGAGAATATCAATGAGTTGTTGAGGAGATCCATCAGAGTGCGAACTTGACAGGACCGTCGGCCAGATCTAGCCTCAACGTGTTCCGGACACAAGGCGTCGGGTGGAAAGAGATTGATGACGTCATGGCACGGGATACTGCTGCGATGATACTACAGGACGTGTATCCAGGTAGACGGCTTGATGTACTGCAGTGTTTGAATAGGGCCCAATGCTGCAGGAATATATAACTAACACTATGTTAGTTTAGTTTAACTTATTTGTGAATTTGGTGCCGCGTTTGTTGCAGTAGCCCATCGGATCCAAATTATGCTGTAAAATATATTGAAATAAATGGATGAAAAGAAATGTTCTAAAAATGTACAGAAAAAATGTTCTAAAATATCCGAACTCACACAACCTAGTCGTCATTCTACAATCAACAGCATCGGTGAAGCAGCGCGGCAGCAGGGGAAGAGATTAGCGGATTCTGATTGACTGTGCCGTGAGTAACTGCGCTTACATCCAGGCTGCAGCCAATTTGCTCGTACGTCGTTCTATTTTTAGAATTTGTAGTCAAACCCATCGTAACACTATTCTGTTACGATAACCTAACCCCCCAAAAAATGGTTAAAATTTAAAAATTGGTAAAGATACAAATGGATGCACAGTATCGAGTAGCCAATGATGGCTAACGAGCCTACAGGCTTGTTGAGCCACGTAGAATTTCATCATCCACATCTAATGACATGGCCTGAGCATAATTGAATTTGTGAACTTTATTGAATGTGGCCTGCACAGAACGTGACAGAATTTACGAACTGCTTACTGCTTGGCCCTTAATGGTTTTTTTATGGCAGAAATGTGACTCGTTTCTGATGCCTAGCTGTTTGCTTCCAGTTCTTCAGTCTAGTATTTCGCACTGCAATGACCTTCCTATAAACTGGATAAACCAGGCACTTCGTCGACCATTATTTAGTTTTTAGCCACTGCGTAATTACCCAAAAGTATAATTTTGACGACACTCCGCTGACGTCATCAGTTTTCAGCCAATGGCGTCGCTTGGATTGTATGGCTCCGCGGTGTCCCATGTTAGTTTGCAGAGCTCTCCAAACCTGGCGTGCGGCCGGATGTGGTATTGCCGCCCTGCCGTCCAGGCTATACCGCTATGTGTCTGTGGTAAACTAGGAGAATCTTCAGAAATTAGCTGTAGGAGCCTTGACCCAGATAAGTTCTGTAGTGAAAAGAATGGAATTGATAGATGAATCTCTGGAAAATACCCATATGGAAGCGAGAACTTACAGAGCTTCTGTTGTTAACTATTTAGGTCACAATCTGAAACGCCTCCGATAGCTTACATGAGACCCATTTTTGAGTTTCTGATTGAAGTGCCGCTTCAACCGATCTTGTACAGGCTTGGGCTTATTTATTGTTTTCCCTCTAGTTCTCATATGTTAGCCATGTCTTTGGAGGGGTGCTGTGTACACAGATGCAGCAGGCCAATGTCATCAAACATCAGCAATCAAAGAGCTGGCCTACAATATAACATCAGTCTGATTATTAGGTGAATTTATATCAAGGTGTTGTGGTAGTAGGCCTATATTTGTGTCAGTGTATTGACTGGTGTGTTCTATTTATACGACCTTTGAATGTGTTGGTAGAGCAATATACAGAGTGCGTCATAAAAAAACAACCCCCTAGCGAATTCGCGATAACTCGGCCAAAAGTAAATATATTTCCT
>JAQIWG010004858.1:0-15371 GCA_034695025.1 Chamaedrilus cognettii | reverse complement strand
GTTACAAAGTGCATAAAAATGTGTATCGAAAGTTTATTATATTTACGAGCTTAAACCGTGATAGACTAGCACTTCTATTATGCAACAAAAAATTATGATTTGCAAAATTGTTTAATATTCGAAGTAAATGAAATATAGAACTAATTTTATTCGCAGCGATGGCAGTAGCCTATGTAATAATATTGCAAAATAATATAATAATGAATAATAATAAATAATAATAAGCGAAAATAGCAAAGCTAATTACCTGCAGGAACAAGACTTAGTGTGGCGGCTGTAGATGTAGGAATTGTGGTAGTGACTGTAAACAAAAACATAGTTACTATATAATTATACTAAAAATTTGCATAAAGATTTATTCATTTTAAAATTAGGAAACGTATTTAAATATTTGAGTGAATAGGTCATTAAAATACGTTTTTGATAGTGAAGCATTTACATTTAGGAAGTAATTATTACTAAGTTATTATATTTCACAGCAGTGTTGTATGATCCAACATTATGCCAAGTTCTACCTGTTGTGGCAAGCTTTGCTGTTGACACTGCTGCGTTCACTACAAACAAAGATAAATCGTGACTGAACTAAACGTCACAAATCAAAACTCAACAAGTTTTCAATAAACTATTGCATGGGATCTTGAATGAAACTGATTTTAAAATATCAATTCCATATATCTAAAATTTAATTTTTTAACATGGACCACTTTAGTTTGAACCAGAGTTCCAAGATTGCATGTGCATCTCAGTTAGCACTTTTGCAATCATGAAGTGACATAGTTTGTAAAAAAAATTAAATGTATCAGTGAAGTAGCTCATAATTTGCTAAAGTACATGTGTATGCGTGCGCAGGGCTTGCATTAAGCTTTTATTTTCTGTCGTTCGGACGCCAAGGTGTTACATGTAGTGTATTGCCGCCTTGAGCCACATGGTCTTCATGCTAGATCGTCTCAGCCATGAAACACATAATTAAATGACAGCAACGCCAAGACCTTTGAAATCTAGCCTCTGGAGACAGTGCATGGTCTTCTTTTTGGCGTCCCGAGACGCCGGGGGTACAATTTTTTGGCGTCTACATCAGAGCCGCGGTGTCAGTTAACGGAAGCACTGCGCAAGCATTATTTTCTGATTGTCATAATTAGCATGAGGAAAAATAAATAAATAAAAAGTGGCAATGATCCAAATCATTAACAACGTTAAAAACAACGGCACTAAATACAGCATTACCATTGAATAAAAAAACAATAACTTTATTACACTTGACAATACAGAATTATTTGATGTACTTGTAGTCATGAGATCTTACATATTTGTTGCAAAATACCACATGTTGCGCAGCAAGCCGTTCTCAATATCGCTGATGAGCAGTAGCTTTTAGTGCACCACGAATAGTGATCGCCATATTGACATCCTGAGCATAAATATAGGCCATGTACAAATAGACAATACTGATTAGACACAAAATGCTAACAAAATCTAATTATAAATTTTTGCTAAAAGAAAAATTCAGAAGAGTATGGTAATACTCTATAAAGTATATTAAGTATGTAAAATAATCAGTTAATATTATTTAATTCTAATCCTGTATATTGCATGTGGCAGTGGCGATAGTAAAGTACAATTATATGAATCAAAAGCAAAAAAGAAATGGAATAACTTTTAATGGAATATATGTTACCATCAGCGTAAGGAATAAACCACTGTGAACAAGTGGCGCAGCAGGAAACGTCGTAGCCATAGCAGTCACTTTCGTCGATGAGCGAGCACCAGGACACTTTGTCCACACAACCTACGCAGAAAACATAAAAATAACAAAGAAATTGAATTCAGTGCAATAGGTTGCTAATTTAATTTTACAAATGATTCGACGAAGAAAATCGAGTTAGCTAAATTAAAGGAACCATGCAAACAACAAAAATTAAATTCAGAAGTATCAATCAATCGATTAGATACAAACCGAGTGTCTAGACTAATAACGTCCACAACCGAAATTACATAGGCCTACTAAAGTACCTGATCCAAATCAACAAGACACTTCAAAAACTCTTGTTTTTCACAGAGTAAAGTTTACAAGCATAGTATGTCACAAATGATGGTTCGATATTAAGTTTTTGTCTAATTTAGAAGGACAGGCGTAACATGACGCGTGAAGATCGACTATGGTGGCGTAGCCTTACGCTGTCTTAAAGGCTCAGCAGTTGCCTGTTTTAGCACGAGCAGGCGTAACGCTACACATGTCGCATCCGGGCCAAACATAACTCGAATTATAAAACGATCGAACATTTGAATATGACGCTATATACTCTGCTCCGGGAGAGGTTGGATCGACGTCGTCAGGCTCGTTGTAGTCTGTCGCTTTGTGGTTGTAGTTGTTGTTGCAGTCGTTGTAGTTGTAGTTGTTGTGGTTCTTGTTGTGGCACGTGTTGTAGTGGCCTTCGTCGTTGTGGCAGCAGTTGTGGTCGGGACAGTGTAATGGGCGCACGTCTGGCAACAAGTGGATCTCCGCGACGAGTTTACGCAGTCGTCGACGGAGCAGGTCGGGTCCGCGTCACCGTACTGACAGCCTTCAGCCAACGACAACAGGATCGTCAAGTGCCCTCACGTTGGTGCCAACATTTTACACTGGTGGTTCATAATAACATCCATCGCCCTGGTTTTTGCAATTCAACTAACGCTATAGCTATTCTACTGCTGCTGCCGCAACCATTCTGCTGCTGCTATCGTTAACATCGCTAGTACTGTAGTAATATAAAACGTTCTACGATTACCATTTTGCATAGAAGTTTACTATCAGAAGAAGGGAACAAATGATATCGCTTCAGGCTGCCGCTATTCATACAAAAATAAATTTGATCAATGACTTTGAACCTCTAAGACATCCTACAATTTAAAGCTCCCCAATTTTTTTTGATTAAATTCAATTCTATTTTCAAATCGTGTTTAGTTACCAAATGAATATATTCTTATAATATTTGAACTTACCCGCTACGGTTATTTTGTACTTGGCACAAGAATTACAGCAAATAGCGGCATTGGCATAGCACTGCCAACCCGCTGTAATGCTACATGACGATGCCTCACAGCCTGCAATTAAAATAGTTTGCTTAGTAATATTATAAAAATATAATGAATTAGTATAACTACAGCAGTACTACGAGCTAGTTTAAATCTTAACATAATTTAGGAGGCGGTGGAGAGCGATATGAAGGAGCGAGGCATGACTAGGGAGATGGCAAAGAATCGAGAGTTGTGGGGGAGTCTCATCGTGGGAAACGTCCAACCTGTGTTGACACGGAAAAGTGGACGTAAAACGTAGATGATGGTAATGATGAATTTACATGCAGCAATGCATAATTTAATGGCCTTGTCTCTTAGCAGTCATCATTGATGTCATACCTGTAGTCAAGTTCGTTAATTTGATTCGACAGTCAAAATTTACTAACTCTTATTTTAATAGGCAACACTCTACTGCTGACACTCAGCCATCATTGAATTATTACTGCACTCCATGTAAAATTAATACTTCGCAAAAAATTCAGTGGAAAAAGCTCAGATCTTGCTTCGATTATATGCATTATCAACGAAGATATAATGAATATGTATACAAAGAATATCAACAAGATTAAACACTAAACGTGTGACTTAACAAGAGATATTGTAGCCTAGATCAAAAATACGGAAAATTACCTTAATTATTACTTTATCATAATCGTAAGTAAACAGATAACAATAAAAAGTCAAGTTTAAACTATCGACTTAAAAAATATAGATATATATTTCGAGCTCTAAAGTTGAAAATCCTCGCCTTGTGTGTCTCTTTGACGCTGCAGACATGTACGACAGCAAGTGTGATTAGTGTTTGGATCTGTACAGTTGAGTTTTGCGTTGGTACATGTACCATCTCGATCACCATACTCACAGCCTAGCAGAATACGAGATAGTGTTTAAATGCTTCCTTATATTTCTATTTTAAACATGTTCTTTAAACGACAAAGATTTAAACAATTTGACAACTCGTTCTACTAAATTTACCATAGGTGTAACTGTTTTCAAAATTAGTCTAATTGCTATTGTACTTGCTATTGTATAAATAAAATTAGCATCTATAGAACTGCTTATCCATTTGATTTATTTTGAAGATATTTAAAATGCAAATGACCCTCTTACCAACTAGCAAAATGCAGATCGAATAGGGCGACGCACTTAATGCTAAAATTAAAAAAAATTAAACAAAGTCCGCGGCTCTTAAAAATTACAACAAACTGAACAGAACAAATGTTGAACAGTTGAAAACTAACAGAAATTAGCCAGAACTTGATCACAAAGCTCTTCTGCTAATTACTTGCTTTTGTTTTGTTTTTTATTGCTGAGACCTGTTTGTGAGGCCACGTAGTAGTTAGCACATGTAGCGCAGCAGCTGTCGGAAACAAAGTCGAGGTAGCAGGACCAAGGACTTGTAGAAACTTTCGAACAAGTCATGGAATTTTGCAACAATAATCCTTTGAAGTCACCGTATTGACAGACATCTGGAAGACATTGCGCACGGAATAAAAACATTTTCTTAATATAGGTCAATTGTCAAGCTAGGTTGGCAATGCTAGATCTCGAAAGAGATCGTCCAGTTACTTGCACATTTGACGTGGATAGGTTATAAATTTTCATAAATGGAGAAAACATAGTACGCTTTCATTACTTCTTGCATTCAATATACGCAATGGTTAAACTCATCTTAAGAACAACTTTTAAAGTAAGTAGAGTGATTGCAGACGATAAGGATAACATAGAAATACTTTTACATCATACTAATGCTGAAATGGATGCAGAATCTTTACCTTTAAATGAAGGCGCAGATGCATTGTAGACACAATCAGTTCTATCGCACCACTGAAATAAGTTTTATCATGTCACTTATTAAGCACTGAAATGTGCAATTGAGCATTTTGAATGTAAATTTTAATCCATCCCCCTCTAAAGGTATGCTATATTAACATTTCAAGTTTACTGAATTTGACAACTATTTGTCAAATTTTGTCTCTTCAACAAAATAAGTTAATATACATTTATGAAATAGGCTAATTGGCATCTTTTCGCCTTCATCGTTACCTTGTAGTTTCCACAGGAAGTCCCAGTGAAGGCGACCTGTGTGTAGGGGGCGGTACAGTAATTCCACAGAGGATTGTAGCACTGCATACTGCGACAGATCACAGCATCTAGCGACTTCCCCTGCAATACATGCGTCACAAAAAACACTTGACGCATAATGCCTTTGATACTTGACATAAAAATTTGACATTTGACAATCAGCAAATAAAGATTTTAAATAATATCAAGAATCCAGTAGCTCTTCATTTTGACATTAGGCTCCCTGGCTACCTTGCCTTCAATTTCTGGCTGATTAATATGACTCACTCATTCTGTAGTACTTTGTTCACTACACACTGATTTTATTCATGTGTACACAACAACTTATTTCTTAAAAATATTTACCACAATCCTTAAACAAAACTGTATAAAATATTAAATTTCAATGTTATTCTAAATGCAAATGTACCTGTACAAAACGCAATAAAATATAATTTTTTGTTCTGTAGTCCAAGCATCTATTTTCGAAATTTAGTTGACTGCCAGAGAAGAAAAAAGGTGATTATGGATTTAGGACTAAAATTTAAATTTAAAATTGCTATTGCAGCAAAATGGACAATATTCCTGAAACATAAATGTAATCCTGTAAGCCAGAACTCACGCTGCAGTAGTAGGCTCCAGTGCCATACATGATCTGACATTGCTGGTCAGGACTGTACCACTGACCCGGAAGTATGGTTCCCAGAGAAGAAGGCAAAATCCTACTCTGATCAGTCAACAAGCAAGCTATTCCTCCCCTACAATAGAAAGTAAAAAAATTAATGAGGGTGCTATAAACTGCAAACTGAGACATCTAATGCAACAATAATTAATGTCCTGGCGAGTCTATATCACTGAGGATTTCAAATTTTTAAAAGTTTATCACAGCAATAATGCACAAAGATCACTAACCATTTTTAAGGTACAAAAATACTTTACAGATGTTCTTGTTCCTTTTCAGAAAGTTTTATATATAAATTTCATATTCAAATTAAGGTAATGCTAAAAATTTTGTATTGATGAATAACTAAACATCTACACTCATCCACCATTCAGCGTTATCATTTCATCTCTTGAAAGTTTGATACACAACACACAGGTATTATATAATTGCGGCACAATTCAGTTACATACTATTCAATTATCTCTATTCATTAATCTCAATCCATTCAGTTAAAACTTGACAGCATAAATTAGCAATCAAAGAATTTGCTAAATGAGTAACAATGTGTGCAAAATCTGAAAGATTGTCCACTCACAGGCCGAGCGATTTCAAATAGGTTTGAATGTCTTGTTGAGAACAGCTGGAGAAGTTGTAAGTGTTCTTGTAGACAGCATCAGTGAGGGCAGACGGACCTGTCGCCATTATATAGTCGTCCTTACTGCTGCAGGCGTTGCTTGTTCCATCGTGATTGGCTCCCAGACTGAATAAGGAGCAGAAAAATTTAACAAAATATTTCGTGAATTTTATCAACGAAAATCAATAGACAGTCTGCGGAAGGCTTTCAATAATAAAGTGATCAATAATCAATCGATCAATATAAATATTCGTCTAGTCCCTAAAGCAGTAAACAACAAAGGAGTATGCAAGCAATAACAAGGAAAAATTAAAAACAAAAAGAAACTTGGAATGATATGATATTGAATGAATTATTACTCAATCGCTCAAAAATCACTTCAATTGCAACGCTTGCACAAAAAATCAAACTGCTACCAATCATTGTCTCACTTATTGGTTTACGCATTTCATTATTTCCCGGCGAATACAGAAAGCTTACATATGGCCAAGTTCATGCGCAGCTGTCAACGAAGAACCATACAATCCAAGTTCATGAATTATGGAAAGTGCATAGGGAGAACAGATGGACTTGAAAAACGACAAACCTAAAGAGCAGCATGATAATGATTCTGATAAGAATGAAAAGAAAAACTTGATGCAACAAAATATAAAGGATGTTAAAAATGACTAAGTCCTACACCAGTAATCCATGAATACTCCAGTAATCCATGCGTAATCACTCATAGAAATAAAGCCTCTACTGAAATGAAACAATGCTACAGGTACTTCAAGCTGAATATTTATGAGAGTTAAAGTTTCACGAAGAAATGCAGCTATATTTAATGCTAAAATAAGACGTACAATTTTAAAATTTTAACGTAATTTATGATACAGCAATATTATTGATGCCTAGTTTTGTTCAAAACACACAAGAATTAAACTTTGAATAACTTTATAGACTCTTAGTTATTCAACAACTCTTAAGCAACCAATCAGCTTAAACGCAACCTCAC
This sequence comes from Chamaedrilus cognettii, assembly GCA_034695025.1. NCBI lineage: Eukaryota > Metazoa > Annelida > Clitellata > Enchytraeida > Enchytraeidae > Chamaedrilus > Chamaedrilus cognettii. The sequence continues at coordinate 7,961 of JAQIWG010004858.1, read as the reverse complement.
CCGATATTCTGTTTCCGGTTCCACCATTCATGTTGTCACTGAATTTAACAGCAACAAAATAAAACCTCAATTCAGAAAAGCGTTTTGAGGACTGGGCCTCAAATTGTGTTTTCAAAAGTAATGCGATTATATATTGTTCTTCACAGAGCAGCGATAGCCAGTACTGAGATAGGTTGAGTCGTTTTTCTGTCTCGTTTGAGTGATCCAAATTATCAGCTACTTTCTCATGCCATGATGCTGTTTTTTTTAATTTAAAGTACAGTAGTACATGTTACAGTACAAGTGAACAAGCTGAACTAGACGTTAATCTCGCTTCAATAAACATGAATCTGAAGCGTCTGACAATAAACGCTATGAAATCAATTTCAATTTGCAAAAAAGAGAGAAAATGCTTTACCCCGAGTCAGACGATGCTTTCAAATGCTTGTGTTTGAAACGCTTGCATTTCAAATACTAGTATTTTAGAGCAAGCTTGTCCACACCGTGCTTTCATATACTTGTATATGAAACACAAGCGTTTGGTGCACTGCCAATAGAACGGATCATCTCGCGTTCGAAAAGCAAGTAAAATTTGAATCTCGCTTTTGAACTGTCAGACGATGTTTTTGAAATATTCATGCATGAAAAATAGCCTTTCCAAACTCAAGCTTTTCAACAGCAAGATTCTTGTTTACAACCCCACAGTTCGACTGGGCTGTTATTCTTTGATAATTTTATTTAAATAATTTAGATTCAACCTGGCGAACAGTGTAAGTTGATCATGCAGTGGTAGAATCCCAGCGTTGGCTTGCGCCCAGTTGGAAAGGTCGTACAGCGTGGACTCTGCGTCGATGTAGATCAGAGAGGGGTTGTTGGTACTAGGGATGACCCGGTGGTCCTCCACAAACCTCGACCCATTCGCCGTCTGAAAATATTACACGCTATTGCATATACTCCTCGATGATTTATTCAGCTAAATTGAAATTTTATTTCAGCTACAGGCAGCTCGTAAAAGGGTCAGCATTAATTCAATAGTACCTCATTGGCTTTGCTGCATTATACTGAAGAAAAATTATGAAAAAGGCTTCAAAAGATCGCCATGCCAGACAGACTCGTCGAGGCTCGCTGCGTGTCGAGGATGCTTTGGGCTGGAGTGGATGCTTTGCTCAACAATGTCGCAAAGTCGCAGTTGCAAAGTCACAAAGTGCATTTTAAATAAAATATCTGACTACGGGTTAAGTATATAAAAAACGAAAAAATGCCAGTATCCATTTTTATTTTGACATCCAATATTTCATCATTCTACAAATTTGTAAAAAAAACTATCAAAGGAGTTATGAAATGTACAAAACAGAATGCTACCAAAAAGTACAATTAGACAACATAGAAGTAAAGGAATGAACTTTGCGCTGAGAACACTTCTCCAATTAAAAGATGGCAGGATTCTTGCAAGTCATCATCTGCGGCATACTCACAGTAGCCATATAATATCCAACGAGACGAACACTGATGGAGTATGTGACCATATTAATGGTGCGATATCTTGTGTCAATCTAAAAGGCAATGATCACAAATTAAATACGTATAACAAACTATTAACTGTTTGTTGAGTTATATAAGAAACATGTTATTCGCAATTTACTGATTCGTAAGCATAATTTTATGAATTTGATATGCTCTGCAGTTAAAAATAAATTATTTGCATATCACCATGACAAAGAAATATATCATGTTTCTAGATTTAGTTTGAAATATAATTGACAACTAACCCCATTGATGACATGAGCGAAGTAGTATCTGAGTTGATTGAGAGTGTCCGTCTGTTTGTCCGCTGGATTTGTCATCACACTCAGATTGTACCATCTTTAACACAGAGCGTAGAACTACAGATAATAGTTAATAAGTGCCCAATAATCAGCTCATTAATTAATGTAACAACCATGCTTTATTTAAACATAACAGTTCTACTGTTAAATGTAAAAAAATTGGATTAAGACAACAAATTGCTATTGTAAATATCCAAAAACCATTTTATTAAATCTTTACAAAGGTAGGCTATGTTAATTAAACAAGTGCAGAAACGAAAAATTACAGATTAAAAAAATTTACATTGATTGGACTGACCTTTGATATAGGCGGTAATCAACAGCCAATAGAAGTTCGACTGTGTAGGCAGCCTTTCCCCCAGCCACGCCCCCGGAAGTGTCACTGAGCGCCAGGGGGGGTGGGTGGGCATTGACTGGCACGGGAATACCTTGAATCATGCGTAAAGCAAAAAAATAAATGATATTTAATCTAAAAATTACAATTAAATGGTTAGGCATTGTAGTAAAACACTGGTTACTGATAATAACCGTTAAGTCGTTGCGTGCGTAACGCGTCAACCTAATATTGTCACGACTAGCTGACTCTTCAAAGAAAAAAAATCTGCTAACTTTGATCGCGGTCGAAAAAGCGGCCATTAAAAGACAAAATTGAACGTCAAGGGGGGACAAACTATATACATGCGTATATATAATAGTTTAATTAAATGTTGCGGGGCGAAGGGAAGGATGGCACATTACCCAGTACACTATGCTGCTATTTTGAATCACAATGAAAGCCTAAACCACAATAGCAATCTGAAACCACAATAAAATGGTTTTAATGCGTTGCACCACAACATGTTAGAGCAAAATACGATAACAATTGAAAAACGAACTGAGAGGAATCATTTCATTTATTGTCAACTTGAAAAGATTCACCACAGCGTGAACCATTGTCAGATAACAATGGCAGATAAAGAATACATGGTGCTAGTCTATATGGCTTCACATGCATTCTATTGTTAACTGAAATATCCATTGTACATTATTACCAATTCTTTTATAACAGGGTAAATTCAAGCTCATGAATTTCAATAGCCGACTTGCGACATCTAGGTCTGTACCATTTTTCTTACAATGAATGCGTCTAGTTAGTTTCCTACTACAATTCAATTTAATTGTACAAAAATTAGTTTTTTGTCACTTTTAACTTTCACATGTTCAAGGATAAAATAAATATATTAGGTGCAAGGTTCAACTTGCTAATAGAAAGTACACCGTGCTTTACAATATGCTAGTGGTGACAAGAGCACTTCACCAAGACCTGTCCTAGATAGCGCAGTCTTGTTGTCCGCAACGATTCGTGGTTTCAAATTCTTGCATTTCAACTGTGAGTAATTCTAAAGCCAGACGGTGCTTTTCAAATACATGCTTTTGGCAGACAAAAATCAAACAGTTCGAATTTCATCTCACTTTTGAAAAGCGAGTTCCGATCTCACTTTTGAGTAGCAATCGATGCGTTTGAAATACTAGCAAATAAAAAGTTCTTCAAATACACAAAAAATAGTTGAAAAGCCATTTGAAAAGCAAGCTTCCAGAGGCAGGCTTTTCAAAAGAAAGCCTTTCGAACGCATAGCTCGTGCTATTCAAAGACATCGTCTGTGTGATGGACATACTGGTTCCTGTCTCCCCTCCTTGTGTCGCGGGGCTCGCTGCGAAGACGATGTGGTCGCCGGACGTCGCGTCCCGTCTCGAGCGCCGCCGCCTCCGCCGTGAGCTCGATGTGATTAGAGGCTCGAGTATGTACTCGACGTTCTCGAGCACAAAGGAACCACTCTGGACAAAACAATCGCCGACCCTTCATATCATGTGGATAGCAATGTGGTATCGCATATCTTGGTGTGTAGTTGTACACAAAATATGCAGTTGTAAATAAAAATGTGCAGTGGTCAATGTTGAATTGAGTACTGTACATTGGTGTGGAAGATGTGTACGTATGTATGTATGTATATTGCACTTTTAACACACCAAAAATATATCATGCAAACGGAGATGGAAAAACATCATTTGCTTGAATCGTAGGTGCGGAAGAAGTGAAGCACAGAAAGCGGATTCATATAGATGTGCAGTCTTAAAAAACTCCAATGTGCAATTGTTCATTAAAAATAAGCACTGTTAAGAATAGCCTCATAAACTTCAGTTAGCGCCAACCCCCCGGGCCTCCCCCCTGTCCCCGCTTGAGAGTTTTGCACGGAAAAAAAACTGTCTTTGTAGGAAATGTACAGACATCTATTTTTCTTTAAATATACCTTGTGATACCGTGTGCACAATCATTAGAGGAAGGAGTCTTCTCTGACAATGTGACTCCTCACTCTGTCGCTGTGTTTTTCACACACAAGCTTCCCAAGAAATATTGATCTGAAGGCGTTGCAAACTTCCACGCTCAACATGCAGTACAAAAAACAGTCACAAAGCACGGTCAAATAGATAAGTTTTGAGTGCAGCCTGGCATGGTGCCCCACAAACATCTATTGATTTAACTGAGAAAGTAGCACGATCCTTATCAAACCAAAACTCACACAAGATTTGGAGAAGGAACCGTTTGACTGCTGAACAATGGTGAGTCTCATGGACGCCTTGTACAGAGGGTCGTAATAGTAGGCGGAGCCCTGGGAACAACATCAATAAGAAATATATATGTTGTTGTGCACAGACCTATCATGTTATATACATATGTTCATTTGCTAATGTCCGTGTTAGTATCATGTTCATGACACAACGCAATGGGATATTAAATGATTCATGATTGATCGCTGATGCTTATGAGTCTCAAAAGTATTAGAAATTGATTTGTAAGAAAAATTATGCTGTCTACTACAAAATAGAGTTTTACTACAAATGAAGTTCTATTGTTTGTGATTGCAACACCGATGGTTATTCTAACGATGGAGCCTTTGCTCTGTATAAGCGTTTTCAAGTCATCACAAACTGGCTTTTTATCATTTTCAATATTCAAATGTTGCCAAGAATATTGATCAGTGTTCTTGCGAATGACTTACATGTGGATCAAGGAGAGCGGTTTACCGGAGCAGAGCGTGACTGCAGAGCCGATATGGATCCGTTGGCGTGGCTGATGAGCACTGGAGCGTTGTCAGGGACGTTCGCGTTACGAGTCAGATTGAGCGAAACGACGATCCCTTTGACGATAAAACTGAGCTGAATGATAGCGGGGGGCGTTAGACTTTTGATGACAAGAGTGCTCGACAGGGTGACATGCTGCAACGTGCTGCCTGAAAATAAAGGCAGATTTAGCATCAGATTAAAAACGAGCTTTAAATGCATATTATACATGTAATCTACAGCGAAACAACTGTAGACAACGAGCTAGTTTAAATTTTTCAAATAATCTTAGCATCGGAGTAAAAACACATACCTGGCTGTTTGAGGCAAGCCATCTCTACACTCATTGGAACCAAGTGGAGCCTAAACTCACTTGTAGTTTACTATATTGTTATTTAAGACGACATCATGGTGCTTTTGAACACAATTCGCGCCGTGATTAATACAATACATATAAAACCAAGGCATGGTCCAAGGGAAAAACAAATTGCTATACAGATTTTACGTTCATACCCTACAGTGTCAGTGCAAATTATGGATTAAATTACTATATATGAGCAACATGTACTGTATCCCATTTAACAGTTCTCCAATATATTTTACACGCTCATCAGTCAATGGTTTCCAAGGGAGCGCAAACTGACGTCCCATTTCAACGTGCGCCACACGCACTACACTCTCGTGAGCATGACGGACAGCAATAGCACATGCTGAACAATTGACTGATTCTGCCAGGTCGCTAACACACAGATCTTACTGTTATTTTCTTATTTTTCAAAGTCATTATTTTTTTTAAATAATCCCCAACGAAACGTATAGGGTCGTGTGAAAAAGACCACACGTTATTTTGTATGCTCGCGCAGCGGTTGATTTGGCAAAGTGGCCTCGGCTTGAAAACGAAAACAAATCTGGCTTTCTTCGTATGTTGCACGCTCGCATGCATTCGTGAGGTCCTCCTATTTACGTTCGGCTTAGCTGGCAATTTGCTTGCTGTGAAACGGATGAAAAAGGCTTGGCAATACGTCGGCACGATTTTTTACGATTACCGGTAGCTGTTGGCACAGGCCTACACTACCCAGCTCTACCAGTGCAGTAGGCCTAAGCTTTTTCTCCAAGAGTTTTCTTCGGCAGACGAGTGGGGGTAGGGTGGTGATGTTAGAAAATTTCAAGCGCGTAATTGTTAGAGAAGCGAATTTTGGGGGTGCTTTTTGGATTGCATTTGCAATATTTGTAGCTGTTCAATAAACTTCTATTTTATTGCCAATAACTGGTGAAGAATTTGGATGGGGCCGCTGGGGTGCAGTTATGTTAGTCTTTGGTTATTTTGGGGGTATAGATGTTGTGGAGGATTAGCTTACTATTTCTTTTGGAGGTTAAAGAAGAAAGTTTGACGAATTGGAGGGATCCGGGAAAAAAATAGTGTCATATATCATCTGCTTCAGAGGAAATCATAGCGGCAATAATGGAGTGGTGGACATGAACCACATGCCCCCCCCCCCCTTAAATCATCCAACGCTTCGGCACGACGTGTGGACCTTGAATGCGTAGAAAAGAAGACCATGCTACGAATGTCTACGATAGCTTCTGTTTTTTTTAAAAAGCGGAAGAAAGCATCGCCTCTCGTTTAATCATCGCCTTCTCTGAATTTTATGTCTTTTGTAGGTCAGTAGACTATTATAAAAGGTTTTTATTATTAGATGCGTAGTCACCGTTCAAGATGTTTGTCAAATAAAGACTCCTTAGTCATGCTGTGTACAAGTTTTTTTTCTACAGTCAAAGGCGTCAATCAACTTTAATCTGAACAACAGTTACTGGGACCGGTGAATGCGGTGATATACCGGTCCTTGTGACCTTGTCCAAGGTCAGAACACAATAAATTCAAAGAGACCAAGTTCAGTCTATTGACGAGATCACCGTGAACACTGAACGTCGACCAAGTTCTACCCTATAAAATATAAATGCTTAGCCTAGCTGATACAACATTGGCCTTCTTCATAATATTACACCATAATTCAAGATGATTCAACACAACATTGAACATTGGACGTTGATCGACCTTTGAGTTCCTTTTGTGCAAACACCTTATTCCATATTTGTCCATTCTAGTCAACGGCAACTTATTAACTCTCTTAGCTATTATCAGCTAGTCCTATACAATGCACATCCTATGCGCGACGCTGCAAAGTAGGCCTCTGTGCAAACTAGCGCAGAGGCCGTGGCTGTATTGATTGCGGTCATCGTCTTCTGTTTTATCGTCGGCTGTGCCGCTATGCCCACTACAGAGGGGGCCTCCACCAATCATAAAGGGCCTCCAGCCCTCCACCTTGAGCAAAACGGTACGACGATAAAGAAAGTGGAGTTATAAAACTGGAAATGTGGAGCTAGAGAAGTGAGCGTAGAGATGAACAAGCACTCAGTCCGTTACGATTCGTCTTTAAAAGTTCCGTCTGGAAATCCGGAAATCTGAAGTAATAAAAATAAGATAATTAAAAGATTATAAAAAGGCACTGTTAGGAATGGTATAAAAATTCCATTAGCACCCCTCCACCTCTCCTGCCTCCCCCGGTCGCGAGTTCTGCACGGAAATGAAAGTCTCCGCATATAAGTAAATCCGGCCCTTACAAGGTTTCAACAAAATCCCCCTCGTTCTTTGACGTCGCTTCACTGATCGGTTTTGCAGGTGGCGCGTTCAGCTGCTAGTGTGGGCCGATGGCCGCGTGACGCCGGTGTCTGACACCGGGATTGAACAAGCAACAAGCTGGCGCGGGGAATGGGCTGACGTAATTATCATCATTGCAACAAATCAAAGCCTTGGTCTACTGGCTGCCACACACGTTGAGCAACAAGCGAGATCGGGACGATCAATTCACGGCACAGGCGCAAATTCCCGGGGGAGGGGGGGGGGAGAGCAGAGGCCGTTGCAACCCCTTCATAATTTGAGCATGTCGGGTCTTGGCGGGGGAGTGGGGTTGTATGAGGAGTCAGAATCTCCATTTGTTTTGAAATGCAGGGGGGCTTCCGGAAAGAAGTTCTGTCCCTATCCCTACCCCACCCCCC
>JAQIWG010004857.1:0-15372 GCA_034695025.1 Chamaedrilus cognettii | reverse complement strand
ATTCAAGCAAACGATGTTTTTCCATCTCCGTTTGCATGACATATTCTTGGTGCGTTAAAAGTGCAATATACATACGTGGAATATCAACTGTAGTGGTTCAATTAATGCATATTTACTACCTATAATAATCGACGAGTTAATTTCATCTACACCAGCCGCCTTGTTTTCCTTAAAGTATTACCTAAAGTAATAATAAAATTTTCGCTTCTTCTTTTTCAACAACAGATATTAATAAGAGAGGCAAGCAACCTACCGTAGGCTACTGCAGCGCAGCTGCTGTAGCCTACACTGCAGTAGGTAGACCTACCAATAGGCTAAAGGCTATAATAAGCAGTAGGCCTACTACATGCGTGCCCCGCACGATCCTCTGCGGTAGTCAGTGGGCCCCGCAGGGGTCTCTGGAGACGGTAAGAGAGTCCCGCAGGGACTTTCTTACAGCCCCAGGACGTCAGAGGTAGATGATGAGGTAACAGGAGGGTAAGAGGAAGGACGGAATTTTTAGGCTAAATAGTTATTTGATCCAGTGCAACATCTTTACTAAAAATTAATAATAGTTTTGGTACAGTGCAACGTTTTTATTCTTGTTGCCTATTGATTTATTGAGCCATTGAAATACGAACAATCATTACTTTGTTAGAATGTGTTGAAAAAAGAAAAAAAAAGAAAAAACAAGTTAACTTTAAGTTTGATTGTGCGGCGCACTGCTCCTGACACCTGCAGGATGCCGCTCATTTCCGGTGTGTTCTTCCTGTTGATTGGACGCTCAGGTGTGCCCCCCGCGTTACTCCTAGCCCCTATTCATCCATAATTAGCTCCGATCGAGGCTCGCCCCCCCCCACTCACTGGGTATGTTGGGCCGCTGCTGCCTGGCAGCCCTGTGCACGCTGCAGGCACCCCCCCCCCCGCTCACTGTCCTAGTTCCGCCTAGCACTACCTTACTGCTTCACTTAGGGTCAACAAGGTCACGCTCATACGCGCGGGGCCGTTTTTTTGATTTGACCGATCAAAATCGGTCAAAGTGAATAAATTGATTTGAAATGTAAATCAAGTTAAATGATGCATTTTGCGCCCGTAATGTTATTTAAGCAGCTGATGAAACCAGGAAGCTGGGAAGCGATATATTGGTATTCTGTGAATAGAATTTAAAAACCGGCTTGTTCCGGTAATTAACTGCAACTTCACAACTGCACTCCACCCTAACGGATGATTATTTGCAGTGCAACGTTTTGCATGTACTGTGCCGCAGTAATTTTTTATCGAACTCAATGTACAGAATTTGACAGGGTTTCAACGTTCGTGGCGATTTGTTTATAATGAACTGACCCGTGATTATGTGATTGGGTTGTGTTTCTGTGATCAGCTGAGGGCGGTGAAGCGCATTGAGTGAAGGGAGAACAGACTGCAGCATGGACGAAGGTTTGTCTCTCTGTATATTCAGTGGGGTCTGTAATCATGGGTTAGGGTTAGGGTTGTGTCTGGTTCAGAGAATAGTTTAGAAATTTACAGAAAATCTCACTGTTTACTGTGCTTTGGTTGTGTGATGTACGAGGTCATGTTGGGATGGATTGCGAGAAGGCTAGTTGTAGGTGTAGGGCTGTCTTGGACTTTTTTACCTGTTTGTCTTGAGTTGAAATTACGCATTTGAACACTGAAACTTGAATCCTATTGTTATTGCTAAACTTAGTATTATTATTTTAAGTTAAGGGTTCTCTGATCTGCAATTGTCTGTGTGTGGTGCGCGTGTAGAGATAGTGATGACTCCGTCCAAGAAGGACAAGACGACGTCCATCCGCATTGAGAAGGTGCGGCGGGGGCAGTTGGACCCCTCGCAGGTCCAGCACAGGGCGGGGGGGCAGCACTCGGGCCTCACCATCAACAAGCAGGCCACCGGGGGTACACTCACTCGCTCACTGCTCACTTGATCACTTCTCATGCTTTCACTCCTTGCCTATCACGCATCCCTTTAATATATGATACATGAGAGGTGTTGGATGGAAGAGAAGTATTGCAACAGGATGAATAGCGCTGACAATCTTGGGATGTACATAGTCTCTGTTAGTTAATTAGAGCACAGGGCATACACTGGCATACACCAGAGAGTAACAATGAGGTCTTCAGTAATTATTAGACTTTTAAGGTATGCAGAGTTCACGGTTTGTGAGTTAAGAGTTAGTTGATGATGAAGTTGTCGACTTATTGAGTAAGTTTGTACTTGAGTTAGTTGTTGATTCACTGAGTAAGTTTGTGTTTCAGACAGTCGAGAGTTGGTTGCTCCTCAGCTCCAGCTTGAATTCAAGTGTTTCCTGGTCGACCGCAAGACTGGCAAGCACGTCCCAGTGCGTATTTTATACTTGTGGGACTAACAGACACATCTGATTGTGTATTTTGTACTTGTTTTATATACACTAACAAGCGCGTCACAGTGCGTACATTATCCTTCAGAGATGCTTAGTGAACTAGCAACATTACAAGCAACTCTTCGTTGTTGTTCGGGCAACATTTGAAAATACGCGCCACCTTGTCCCAGTCAATGCTTCGGCTGGAGACTGGTGCCACATTTGCGCCCAACAAGGCAACTGCTGACCACTCCAATGCTGCAAATTAAATTCTATGTATTTTTGATATCCAAGCAAAATACATATAAATTGCTTAAGTTAATGTGGTTTCTTGATTTCAGTTTGAATCTTAGTTTGACCTTCCCTTTCACGCTTAACTCCTGACTCTCGCCCCTCACCCCCTAGCTCCTGACTCTTCACCCTTGACCCATGCCATGTGGTGCAGGAGAGTCGAGTACTCAAGTTCTGGTTCGCGCCAGACACAGACTACTTTGACAAGGTGACGGGCGCCTATGAGTTCTTCAAGGAACTTGTGCGTCCTGAGAACTTTCCTCGAGGTTTGTGTCCCTTACTGCGAATGTGGGCTATGAGTAATGTAAGTCGTGCCTGAGAGTGGGTCGTAGCAGGCAGTGTGGGTCATTGCTGGGAATGTAATTATGCTTGGTTTCAAGACTATGTACCCGTTGCTGACTAGTGTAAAAAGAATGGGTCTGCAGCCCTGACTTCTATGGGTGTAGACGGGGTTAGGTTGTAGACTTGGTTGTAGACTGGTTGTGGATTTGGCTACAGACTACGTGGGGTTCATCAAGAAGGTGATGAAGCAGCTCCAGCAGCCGGCGTACAACCTCATCAAGCGCATTGACGTCGACATGCGCCAGCTCGACGAGCAGGAGGGACAGGCTGCCAGCATGGGCACAGGTACAGATAGAGGGACACAGGGATAGAGGGACACAGGGACTGACACATGGGCTCATTTACTGAAACATATTGGTTTGGTTTTTAGGTCTACATGCTTGGTTTTGTTGCAATTGTAGAGGCTTGGTTTTGTAGCAGGTTTAGAGGCTTGGTTGTGTTGCAGGTCTAGAGGCACCAGAGAAGAAGCCTAGAGAGGTGGTTGTACAGGAACAACTGCTGCTGACGCTTGAGTCTGCATACCCCAACATACTCCCTACTGACGATTTGGCTGCGTTAGTACCACATGCTTACACTTTATATTGTTATATATATCTTTGTTTAATTTGCAAGTTCACATCATGTTGCAATTCTTACTTGTTTTGTGGAGACAGAATTTCAATGGTTAGGTTGAAGAGCCAAGGTTAAAGGTAGGGTTATACAGAGATGATTGGTGCAGATTGAGCTGTGGAGGTTATTGGTTGGATTTTAGAGGTTTGTTATAAAGGTTGATTGTAGTGGTGGGTTATGGAGTAGGTTATAGAGGTTAGTTGTAGAGATAGATTATGGATGTGGCTTATAGAGGGTGGGTTGTAGAGATGGATTATAGTTGTGGGTTATAGAGGGTGGGTTGTGTGCGTCATACAGAATGCTGCACACAGACGAGCGCACAATCCAAGAGCAGCTGAGGGTGCTCATGGGGCGCAACCTCATCAAAGAGATGGAGCCCGGCAAGTGGGTGCGCAAGGTGCTCGACCAGACCACCGGTACCCACCTTTCTACCCCCCTCTACCTCTCTCTGACCCCCCTTACCCCTCGCTGACACCCTCCTAACCCCTAGGTGACCTCCTCTACCCCCTTGGTGTGGTGGTGTATAGTGTGTGGTGCACGGAGACAAAGATCATCTGTCATGCCAGTACAGATGCGTGGCAACAAGCTGTGAGGTGTAGTGAGTATAGTGAGGTGTAGTGGGTGTAGAGAGGAGTAATGGGTGTAGCTATACGCTGGTGTGGTGCAAAGACAAAGATTGTCAATGTGATGCCGGTCCAGACGCGCGGCAACAAGTTGTGAGGTGTAGTGAAAGTAGGGAAGTGTAGTGGGTGTAGAGAGGTGTAGAGAGGTGTAGTGGGTGTAGAGAGGTGTAGTGAGAGTAGGGAGGTGTAGAGAAGTGTAGTGGGTGTAGAGAGGTGTAGTGGGTGTAGCTATACGCTTGTGTGTGATGCTCAGAGACAAAGATCGTCAACGCGATGCCGGTCCAGACGCGCGGCAACAAGCCTACGGTCGCTATCATCACGTCCAAGTACTACGAGAAGCTCGCCGTGGACGCCATGATGGAGGACAAGACGACCTTTGTGCGCTACAAGACTGAAGGTCCTCTCTCTACCGTACATTTTCACTGCTGCTCTCAGTCATGGACATCTCTTTGGACACAGTATTTAATACTGTAAACCAATGATTAGGAATATTAAAATTGTGAACTTGTCTCTTTGTGTGCAATAGTGTTTGTGAGTGAGAATGTTTCTGGCTGACTGAAGATTATGTGCGGGGGAGTCCAATATCTACACAATGGGAAGGACAGGTCCTCACTGACTGATGATTGTATACAGGGGAGTCCAATTTCACACACAGGTCCTCACTGACTGATGATTGTATACAGGGGAGTCGAACGTCTACACAATAGGACACATCGGCCCGCACAAGGTCGTCTCCACCAAGCTGCCACAGATTGGGCGACAGATGGCGGCACAGATTTCCTCCGGCAACACCACGACCAGACTGCTCGGTCTGTGCTAGAATACTTCTGCCTCATCGTACAATTATTATATTTTCTGTTTAGTGTCATGATGTGCTGTCATTGAATTGAGGAATAAAATACATATAATTGGCATCTAGTACCCTTCTGTTTTTGCTGTATAATATATCATGCTGTTGAAGCGAGCGAGGCCATACGAGTATAAAGGTCAGTAGTTTATAATGGTTCCTTGTTTGTGTGTCTTTGTGTGTGTGTCTGTGTGGGTCCTTGTCTGCCTATACAACACCGTTCCTGGTGGGTTGGTGCATGTGTGTGTGTGCCTGTATGACAGTCTACTTGTCCTGCTGCAGGTACGTTTGACTGTGTGGAGTACGTCTTCCTGGTCGGTGTGTGTGGCGGAGTGCCGCACTACACGGACTACTACAACCACGTGCGTCTGGGAGACGTCATTGTCTCCATGCCCAACGCCAAGGGTCAGGTGTTCATCTACTGCGACAAGATCGTGCAGGACAAGGACCGGGGTCAGCTCCAGTACATGCTCAAGTCCTGGGCGCCCCAGAGCCCCCAGCTGCGCCAACTCGCCGAGGCTCTTTACGACCGGTCCCAGGCTGATCCGACCTTCCACCCCTGGGAGGGCTACGTGAGCGCCGGCCAGGCCCTGCTGCAGGGTCAGGAGGTGACCTTTGAGCGCCCGCCCCCCCACACCGACCGACTGTTCATGAACGTGGGTGGCGATGACATGATTGAGGTTGGCCACCCCCCCATGCCCGACGAGGCGGCGCTGTCCCACCGCCCCGGGGCCCCCAAGCTGCGTCTGGGCGCCATCGCGTCGGGCAAGCCTATCACGTCAGAGGACCAGCTGAGGCTCGAGTTTGCCGCGCGCCACCAGTGCGTCGGCATCGACACAGAGTTTGACCAGGTGCTTGAGTCGATCGTGGGGAACAGAAAGGAGTCGTTCATGGTGATCAGGGGAGTGACAGACTACCTCGACGGCACGTCCAACCAGCTGTGGACGCCCCACAGCGCACTCGTGGCCGCAGCCTTCATGAAGGCAGTCATCGAGAAGATACCCCACCACCCGCCCGAGTGAGGGGGGAGGGCAGGGGGTGAGGGGGCGTGAATGAATCTTGTAGAGGTGTTGAAGCGAGATGTGGAACCAGTGCTCGGCATTGGCGCAGCATTGGCTGGGAGGAGGGTGGCCCCAGTTAATATGGGTCATAGTGGGAAGGGTGTGGAACACTGACTTGTGAATCTGTGTGGGTGGTGGACTGCATTTACTCACTGCCACACTGAGACTCGGTCAGCTGCAGGTTGAACTTTGAATGAGACCTCACAGCGCAGTCGTTGCGCGATCGTGGAGCTCTTTGTGGGATGTGCACTGAAGAGTTTCCTAGGGGACTCGCTGGCGAAGGAGATATCCTTGAGAGTCCCGTTGAGAGTTTTATATTGTCCTCTAGAGGTAGCACTGTACTATATACAGAATGTGTTATACTGTATCATATATAAGGAAGGGATTGCTGGGGTGGTCATTGACGCTGAGCCGAGCATGCTGCATTCTTGTGCGGACAGGTTGTGGGGCATTGGAAGTGACTGTGTGCTGCCAGGTTTTGAGACTAGGTACGCAATGATTTTTGAGGGTTAAAAAGTAGAACTAAAAGCAATCGCCCCATTTAGAGCTGTCTAAAAACTTGATCAAAAGTTATCGGCGCATTCTTTTATCTAAAGTTTTCTTAGGTCCTTTTGTCCGATTTGCCTAAGTTTGTTGGTATGTCAGTTATGATAGATGCTTCGTAACGCAAGTGTGTGTCATTCCACACGCAGCCACACAGCTGTAGTGTGTGCTAGTGCGCCTGGACAAGATTGAACTGCTGTCTCTACGTCTGTATGTACATGTATGTATACTGCACTTGTAACGCACCAGAAATGTGTCGTGTGAATGGAGATGAAATAAACATCGTTTGCTTGAATCATATGTGCGGAAGAAGTGCAGCAGTCTACACAGAAAGCGGTTTAAAGAAATGAGTTGTTAGCGTGGTGGTCTGGTGTCTGACTTGCATTAGATTCTAAATGACGGTGCTCGACAGTTCGCTGACTAACAAATTTGACCAAATAAAAAAGCCCTTTGCGTAAATACCAAGTTGCTCAACGGAGATCAGAATGATCGTAGATATACAACATTTAATTTAAGATGTATTTTAGATTTATTTGAGATCTATTTAACGCAACGCAGTTGTGTACAGAGAATCCACAATCATTCAAATAATGCTTCATTGAGCAATTGGGTGTAAGTGACATGTGTAAGGTTTGCTTGTCTACGAACTATCGAGATTTGCACACACAGTATTGACAGCCGCATCCATGCAGACCTCTGCAGGCTGCTGCTAGCAGCATCAGCTAGGCCACAACAGTGGTTATATTTAGACAATTTGTAATAGAGGAATAGTTTTACGCCAACTAGGCTTTATGAGCTCTGTCGTTCATTTTCAGCTTCAGTCGACGAGATTACCACTGTTGATGAGCGGCATAGATAGTAAACGTGTGACATTCAGTGGGCCGATATGAGTTACATTAGTTGATCGCCAAGAACGGGCCCAATGTGTGTTGATCAAACTACATACATTCTAACGGCGAGTCGCCTTATCGCATCAATATTTCAATATTTGGCGCTCGTTGAATGCTTTTATTGATCGTGTATAATTTAGCGTGTGCTTTGCTTATTGACATAGTAGAGAAGCTCTGTAGAGACTTCATCAGTTCCAACAGTTTTATGTTTTAACGTTTTACTCTGAGCGTTCAGTGCTAGCATGGACAGTAGATATTGCTGTGAATTTTTAGCCTTCATTTATTGCTTCAAGTAATATGAAAATTGTGCCTATCTGACTCTTATAAATATAACGCTCATGCTTTGCTTTCTTTTGTTGCGCTATCTGCACCTCAAACACAGGTTAGCCTGTTAAGTTTCAGTCTTGAATCAAACGATTAGCTGTAAAGTTGTTAATGGGGGCCGAGATGTAAGAAAAAATCTCTGTAGCAAATGAATTCGCTGTAAAGCCGTTAAACAGGGGGCCAAGATTTACACAAAGATATGTCAAACTAATGAATTAGCCAAAAAGCTGTTAGATGAGAGCCAAGTTTGACATAAAAAAAGTGCTTAACAAATAAATAATAATAATAATGATGATCTCTGATCTAATTATTACTAGTAATAGCTGTACGGCTGTTATATGGGGAACAATATTTACACAAAAAATCTAATCTTTTTAACTGAATAAATTAGCGGTACAGCTGTTTGATGTGGGCCAAGATTTATGCAAAAAATCTGTCGAACAAAGGTACTGAAACTTGGAGCAGTTTGGAGTCCAACTGAGGCTTATCAAGATATGTATTTGAGAACCCTGACTGGGGAGGGTGTGGCTCAGGGAAGGTAGTCTCGAATGCAAAGCCTGCCGGTATTGGTAACATAACATCCTCTATGGCAGGCTTGAAGTAAAACCTTTACTATACCAATATACAATATTTACTGTCAAACATGACATTTTTGCTGCATGTTATTGTGGCGGTTTAGCCTCTCAGAAATTTAGCTCTATCATATAATAGCTTCTGCAGCTTTATTTTTGCTGCACGTAATCTTAGCGAATTTTCCCAATTTGCGAAAAACACCAAAATCACACGCATTAAAAATTTCATGTTTTACAGTAGTTTGGACTACACATAATGATTAAAGCTGTGTTTTGGCATTAGGGGCAATGCAGAGTTAATTGGATTATTGAAACAAGAGCAGTCACCACTAGGGTTAAGCTTAGCCCAAAACATGCGTAGCGCAACGTCTGCTCCTTCAAAAATCGTCGTACATGTAGTGCTACTGCTCAGCCTGTACTGCATAGGCCTGCGCTACCATATTTGATTTTCACTCCTAACGCTGCGTCCTCCAGTGTCAAATTAGGTGTACACTTTACATCTAATCATGTTTTTGGCATACAACGCCTGCTAAACTTAACCCTGGTCACCCCCCCCCAAACATACAAATGTGGTCTCTAGTCAGTCGCTAGTTTAATGCAACAGTTCAAAGTCCGTTTCGTTTGCCGCGGGACTGATGTGCACAAAGGTAACCCAGTAGGCAACGTTGAACGCGAGGAAGACAAGAGGGAAGAGCATGCGCGCGTGCACATCTATGGCGCACGCACGACGCACGTTAACACTCTGTCTCAGTCTGTCACTCGCACGGCTAGGGACAGCACCTCTGCACTCAGTCGCGCGGCTAGGGACAGCACCGCTGTACTCAGTCGCGCGGCTAGAGAGAGCACCGCATTCAGTTGTGCAGCTAGAAGTAGCACTGCGTTCTGGTGTGCGGCTAGGGAGAACACAGCACTCACTTCTGTGCGCTGCTGCAGCGAGTGCAGGCGTGCTATGGGTGGCGCGCTGGCTGGATGTGAGGCTAGGAGGGCAGGCCCTGCACCCTGAAGCCTGGGAGGAAGGGGCATCGTGGAGCGAGGCCTGGGTGGGCGCGGCAATGTTGGGAGGCGTGGCTAAGTGTGTGGGTGGGGCTCGTGTGACATCCACTCGAGTGTGTGTCGCGTTGAGAGACAGCAAACGCACCTCCTGCTTGCACACACACATGCACACAGTTGTACACACCCACGCACACAGACACAGAGACACACACACACACACTCAGCCATTTGTGAGACAAGAGTGCGCGGACCATGTTGATATATATATACAGCCCACTGATGCACGGTTCACACAATGACACGTGCACTGCGTGCAGGTGTCATTGGAGCATGAAGTAGGAGACAACAGCAGCAGGCTATAAACAGGGCTGAGTTTAACATATGTACGTAGTACGCAAAAACTCTTAGAAAATGCTGATTGTAGGCCTACGCCTAATTTAAAAGGTGCAGAAGTGGCATTATGAGTAAAAATTGACTAGGCGTACACCTAGTGCGCGGTTCACAAAGGCTGAGCAACTACGCATTTTTTAGAAGGATCAGGCACAACGATACACATAATTCATCAGTGCTAAACTAAATCCTGCCCATAGACCTCCTACCATTGACATGGGTGCCATGTTAACGTCACTGCCCCTGCACCCCCCATTCCCCACGCATCGCTTCCCACCCACCAAAAACCGAGCCTGCCCTCTCTCTGCAGACTGCTTCCAGATCTTTTGTTTCATTCGCGCGCACCCGCAACATCCAGGGGCCCTGTGCTCCCCACACCCCCCCGGGTCCCGCCCCCTCAGAGAACCCCGTCCCCTCAGGGAGTCCAGCCCCATGGCCACAGGCCCCGCCCTGTGATTGGCCAGGTAGCTGACGCAGGCGTACTCGAGCAGCGAGGCGAAGACCATGAAGAAGCAGGAGACGAGGTAGACATCTATGCTCTTGAGATAACTGAGTGACAAACGACAATAAAAGCAGCGGGTTAATGTCCGTTTTGACGACTGAAGGCAGCAGGTCGCAACGTACAAATACACACAAGGCTAGCTACCACGGGTGTAGAGAGGGAGGGGCTTAGCTGTTGTTTTTTCTGCCACCCATCAACCTTGCCTTCAGTTTGGCCTTCAACTTTGCCTTCAACTTTGCACTTCAATTTTGCTTTAGCTTTGCTTTCAATTTTGCTTCAACTTCGCCTTCTACTTCGCCTTCAACTTCGACTTCAACTTGGCCTTCAGCTTTGCTTTGCCATCTGCACTATTTCGATCATCTGCAGCCTGTAAAGTGCCCAAACAACTTAACATTCTATACGCTCTGGGTTTCACCTCTTATCGTTCTTACTGATTATTTTACTTTCAGGTTATGATAAACACTGAGGCAGGGTTGGGGCAGGGGTTTAGTTGACACCTGATTTTGGGCAGCGCTGCGTTTGAGCTGGAGATGAGCGTGGTCATGGTGAGGACGGTCGTGATGCCGAGGGCGACGCGCGCGGGGGACGCGTCGCGGTGCAACCAGAAGGAGATCCAGGAGAGGACGACGATCAGCGCGGAGGGGACGTACATGTGGATGACATAGTAACCGAGCGAGCGCACAAAGTAGAACTGACACGCGAGGCGCGAGTAGTTACCTGCACCGGGCACCAGGCAAAAACATCACACGCACAAGAAATCTCACCAACACAACAAACATCACATCCACACAAAAAGTTTCAAACCACAAAAGCATCACATCCACAAGAAACCTGACATCCACGTGATGTAAAACATGATGTCAATAAAAACATCACTTCCACAAGAAACATACTGTAGGATAACCTGTGCTGAGGGTAGCGAGTTTGTTGATGACCCTGTATCCTCTCACTGAGAACTGAGGCAGCTGCACCGACCTGTCCACCTTCACTGACTCCGTGCGACCCTCGTTCCACCGGTAGACTATGTGTCTCACCGAGTAGGCGTCTAACGCACAACAGTGTTCCACCGGTAGACTATGTGTCTCACAAAGTATGCAGAAACTTGGCCAAACTAGGCCTACTCAATCAAAGATCAACATTAGGGACCGAACTATACTCAATCTTAGATCAGTTTTTCAACTCTGGTTGGCGTATATGAGTCTGAATCCTGACCTCATTCTCCAACATTCCATTAGTCCAGTCGCTCGATTGCCCGTTGATCCACTTGCGAACACTGCGGGGCAGCACTGATGACGAGCTTACAACGGCTTAGGCTTAAGCCGCACACTGCAAGGCTTAGGCAGCGGTACTGTGTAGCCTCCTATACGTTACTTTAATGTAGTATAATGTAACACACGCAGCAGCAGTCACAAGTTGCGAGCTTCATGCACATCATGCACATCATGCACATCATGCACATCATGTACATTGTATATATGGGTCGATGCATGATGATAAAGAACGCATTAACGCCCACATCATTATATGTTTTGAAAGGGGGTGTATCAAGTAGCACTGCACATTACAAATGTAGGTCGGGTCACACTTACAACTCTCCATAGGAAAGTAGGTCGGGTCACACTTACAGCTCTCTATCTCGAGGGAGCAGATCTGGGTGTCCATTGGGAAGTAGGTCAGGTCCATGGGACACATTGACGTGACCGTCAGTCTGCGCACAACACTTTAGCCTATACGCAGCACACAGTGACTGCAGGCGTGCAGGTTACATCCAATTACGTTCTCGCTGACATCGCGCACAGGCTGAGTGCATGGTTGGTGACAGAGTTAAAGACGTAATTATGCTGTAACAAAAAGTGTCAAAGAAATGGTGGCAACCAGTGATTAAAGTGGGCCGCGTCCCACCGGGTCTCAGACCCGGCACCTCATATGAGGGACCCGCCACCTCAATGTGGAACCCGGCACCTCCAATCTGAGACCCGGCACTTTCAATAATATTTGGATCCTGTTCTATGAACGAAGGACCAGAATCTTTGACAGTAACAGCAGGCTAACTTACTTAGCATATACCACGTTAAGGGAGCTGCATGACAGAGCCGCTCAGAGCCGCTCAAATGTCCGACTAGGGTTTATGCACTCCTAAAAATAGCAAAGAAAAAGCATTTATCTTGCCAATGTAACTTAGTACGTTTTTTTAAAATATGGGACCCCCCATCTCTTGCTTTCCACTTTAAATATTCACAGACACGCGCACACTCGCAAACTATTTATAACAGAGAGGTAAATGGTCCTTAAATTAAGCAAAAAAAACAGCAAAAGATTTATCTTGTTGTAGAGCCTCGCGCATCAATGGTGCGCCGTGCGCGATAGACAACGCAAGCACAGACACACAGACAGAGGCAGACACACAAAGACACACACACCTAAGACTAAGCGTGATCCAGCCCGTAGCGTTGATGCGCAGAAAGGCGTTTTTGGTCGTGGTCGTGTGGAAGGCCGCGAGCTTTGCGTTGGCGAAGAACGTGTCCGGCCACCAGAGGCGCGCGAGCATCTCGTTACTGATGCATAGCTCGTCCTCTGCTGCGCTGAATGAGAGCCGAGGGTCGAGCCAATGTTGGCGTAGGTAGAAGTCTAGCGTGTAGTCCTACACATGTCAGGTAAGTAGGGACGAGGGTCGAGCCAGTGCTGGCGCAGGTAAAAGTCTAACCGGTGGTTAAAGTTGGCTGGGTCCCGCCGGGTCTCAGACCCCCTACCTCAAATATGATTCACTATGTTCCAATGCTAGATAACAACTATGTTAAACGAAACGAATCGAAACATTAGCAAGTCTTAAGAAATAAAAAGGTTGCAAGCGCGCAGGTTGATAATGTTTCAGTAACGAAATAAAAGGAATCGAAAAGAGCCAAAGCGTTTGCAAATTCAAAGAAAGAAAACGTTGCACACGCGAGAGTTGAGCTTTTACTAAATTATTAAATAATTCAATTAAAATTGTGCTACTCCATAATGAGAGGACTCAGAACGGTTCGGAGTAGAATTATTTTAGTAGTCTACGCCCCTATTTATGTAAAATTGACATGTGAATTTTTGGAAACTTTGGGACCCCCCCTTTTACTTTTCACTTTGACTACTGAGTCTAACGAGTAGTAGTAACGAGTAGTAGTAACGAGTAGTAGTAACGAGTAGTAGTAACGAGTAGTAGTAACGAGTAGTAGTAATGAGTAGTAGTAACGAGTAGTAGTAACGAGTAGTAGTAACGAGTAGTAGTAACGAGTAGTAGTAACGAGTTGTAGTAACGAGTAGTAGTAACGAGTAGTAGTAACGAGTAGTCTAACTACGCACACATGTATAGTGTGGAGTAGAGAGGGGTAGTGTAGAGAGGTGAGCGTCAAGCCAGTGCTGGCAAATGGTAGAAGTCTAGCGTGAGAATTTGAAGGCTCGAAAGAGTGAATGCCAAGGTCCTGCCATGTCGAAAATCACAGAATTAAACAACTGGACTCGCATTACATCAGTATTGCAAACGGGTTGAAGATTTGGAGAGAATAAGCGTGCACCTCAAACACAGACTCACCAAGTTGACATGTGGATAATAAGAGTGACGTACATTTCGTAACTCACCATGTTGACTGGGAGAGAATAAGAGTGACGTCACACACAGACTCACCATGTTGACTGGGAGAGAATAAGAGTGACGTCACACACAGACTCACCATGTTGACCTCAGAGATGGAGCTGACGCTCGAGATGAACATGGTCACTCCCACCTCCACAGGGTCCCCTACACGCAGCCATGGCAGCACTACAGTTAACGAGAGTCGAGAAACGGACTCTTTCATTGCCAATTTTCATGACGTCAAGAATTTTCTTTATTGTTTGAGCAAAAGTGCATAGGCCTACAATTTGACCGCTTATTGGCGAAGTTACCCAACAAAAACTTATAGGGATCCTGTTTTTCTACTGCGGTGCACCGTGCATGTGTACTGTATCTACAGCCAGGGTAGGATCTACTGTACTCAGTGGCGTAGCCAGACTTTTTTGCCGACCGGAGCAATATTTTTGGCCTAGTTATTATCAAACAGTGCATAGTCTATGCACGTGGGTCTTTATAAACATTAGCCTAAATATTTCCTTATAATAATCACAACATAAAACTAATATCGGTTTATGAATCATATTATAGTGTCACACTATAATGTGCCTGGCATCCGATATGGAATCAATGCATTACACCGTGGCCTGGAAATAAATAATCATATAAATGATATTAGAATGGCTACTCAGCGGTAATAACCAACCGTAACATTGTTACCCAAATTTTTTATTAGGTTATTTTATATTAGTACCCATTAACTAGTAAGGTATAGTTTTGCAAAAAAGCGACAAGCATACATTGCTGACTTGCTAAGTTATATTTAGCGCAGCTGCGTACGCCTTCTTACCAGTATATGAGTAAAGTGCAAGCTACAGTAGTAGCCCACATGTACGTCGCGAACAAGGCGCGATAACACTTTACTAAGTAAAATTTATTGTCTATTGAAAGTGTAAACTATGCTATTTCTCTAGCAAAGCATCCACTCCAGCCTCCTCCTCGACACGCAGCGAGTCTCGACGAGTAATAATAATAATAATAAGTATGATTCATAGTAGATTGTTATATCGCAATGTCTCTTTCAGTCAGCGTTCGATACGAATGAGATAAGACGCCGTCGGCACTTCAATCCTCGTCAACAAAATGGGACGTCAAGATCGTAGACCTACGTGTATGCAGGTCGAATGTACATGTCACAGACTTGAGACGATATTCTTGCCCTAGAGTAAATGTGTCAAATACACCAGCCTACTGCAGACCTAGTCTTAACAAATTCGACTCATAGCGCTCGTTGACCGCAGAGTAAGACGCCGTGTCTCTAGACACTCTGAGCGATCTACGCGTGTGTCACATCTGGTGCCCTATTGTTCGATTTGTTAATGCCTTACAACTAGAGGTCTGCGCCGACTTTGGCACATCGGCGGCGGCGCGCCAGGTGTTCTCACGCGGCGGCGGCGGCGCGCCGA
>JAQIWG010004856.1:0-15373 GCA_034695025.1 Chamaedrilus cognettii | reverse complement strand
AAGTTTCAATTCCCTTCGTACAAAGACATTAAACATGGAAGCTTGCTGTCACTGCTGGTATCCACATGTCCTGAAAATTAAGTTCCTCGACGAATAGGCACCAGCATGTTGACAACATGCCTACGCGAGAAATGGATTTAAACTGGAGAGAAGCTCAACATAGGTAAAAATATAGACAGATAATAAATAAGCTGTGTCAGCTACTTCCTACTGTAACGTTAATATCACACATTCAGACGAGACTTTCAGACCACCAATATATTAAATATATTCACTATATTATAGCAAAATGTACAATAATGCCATAATTATCTGCTTTTCGCTGATGCGACATAAATTTTCTAAGTTACAGATCAGATCGATGAGTGAAAAAAGACAGCAATTTGTATCGAATGTACAACAACAGATACATAGCATAGATGTAAGTCATAACCTAAATGCCGACAACCGAAATCGTCAGGTTGCAAGAACTGTTTCAACTGAACTAACAGAACAACCTGTGTGACCTGAAAACATAAAGAACAAGCATAATTAGTTAGTTCCAACATAAAGTAACATAAAGTAAAGGAATAAAAAATATCACATATATTGATTTGAATCTAATATTTAAATTACAAAATTTTCAAACGTCATACATGCATTTACATTTGTAAGAAGTGATGATGATGCGTGTGATGAGCGGACATGTGAAGTAAAATAAGCCCAAGAAATTAGATCATCGTGTACAATGTTTGGAAAATGTGTATTACAAGTTCTGAAATAAAACAAGTTTGTTGGCCTGCTGTCTAATGCCAGACTTCATGTTTTGAACTATGCTTTTGGTGTAATGCTTTCCGTATGTCAGCAATCGCAAAGTCAGGAATTTCTTACTGATCTGTTTTCGAAGCTGAGTCGAGTGAAGGTCGTTAGAACTCTTATTAGTCACAGTTCTCGTTGTCGTGATCTTTCAAATTAGGAAAAAAGTCAACGTCAGTCAGACGGCGATTTATTACAACTTCAATCTCGCTGTAAACATGAGGACGACTAGAAATGCTAGGGTCATTGCCCAACTGTGACTTGCAGACGGCCTATTCAGGCCGTCTGCTTTCCGAACACTGTTACAATTTTGACGACAGAGCAAGACGGAGCCACCAAGCTGCCTCTATTCTTAGACAAAATCGAACTCAAATGTGGCGGCCTAGCAATGTGGACGTGATATTGATGCTTGTCAATGCATGAAGTGACAGCCTGATCATCTACAAGAGCAGCCACACAGTCAATGCAGCTAAGACTAGATCGAAGTTTCCTTACAACAAATCCAGCAATGTAAGCTATGATCGATTCTTGGTAAACAGAAAGAGACACTGAGTCCAACTGTGCGCAGAGCGAACCTACAAGGTCTTCTGTTGCATTGTCGTTTGTTTCAACAGCGTCCATGAGTGGTGTTGCATGACGACGAGTGGAACGAATATGAAGTGAAAATATTGATCCCACGGACTCGGACTCAAAAGCCAAACAGTTCGCGTGCCGGTTGCCGGCTATGGCATTCCGAATCAATATTCGTTTGAGGCAGGATTTCAGTTGCACCACATCAGGATTGTTTTTCCAGCCATTCCTGCCCCTGATGCATGCAAATAATGTTTCAATATGATCCTGAGACATCTTATATGTAGGCTACAGATGAAACTAAGCGGATGTTCTGATCTGGTGAGCAGCATTGAGGCGACGTTCTCAACACTCAGGCAGCAGAGAATCAAGCCTGCGACAAACGTTCTTCGCCTGTGCTTGATCAATGGCATCCCTGTGCTATCAGTTAGCCCCAGAAGATATGCGATAGTCTTACGCAAGACACTCTGCCAGCGGGGCCTATCTGCGAGAGTAAGAGGCTGCTTGAGTCCTTTGCCAAATGGGCTCTTCGAGTTCAACAAATCAAGCAGTAAATCTATGGTTCGAATGTAGATGATTGTTCCTTCAGAATCTTCATATCCAACATGGCCGCAGAACTTCAGAAATTCTATAGCATCTGCAACTGAACGTCTAAGGGTTTGAGCAGCTAGACGCACATTCATCTTATATCGCTCAAACTCAATGTGATGAGAAGTAAGCTTGTTACCAAATTCCAGTCTCTCAGTCACCTCTGTCTCGTGCAGCTGTCTGATATGGTCCCATTTGATTGGACGGTTCTCGCTATCGTGAAATATGCCTACATCTGCAAATGCGTTTCTAGCTAGCTTGAGCATATGTTATGCGTCCAGAACGAAATGCACTACAGCGCCAGTCGTGGAAGGCGGAAAGGAACCGGATATATTCTTCCTTAAATTACCAGTCTTGCATCCCAACTTTCTCATTGCCCCAAGATTTGCCGCGGCCCCATCACAAGTTACTGTGACAACGCGGAGTTCATGGGCGGCTACAAGAGTTAAGGCCCGGGATGTCAACCAGCATAGATTACTGGATGTGATTTTGTCACACAGGACAATGGGGTATTTTCAATGCCCTCAAAGACCAACCAGCATGAACACCAATGCCTCTGTAGCGACTTTGTCTGCGTCTGCAACTACCAGATCAGGGCCGTAGTCCACAAAGCCATTATACTTTTCCGCGACTTCGTTGAAGAGTGTTGCAGCCTTGATGGACATGCCATCGACGAGCAAGGCACAATCTTGACAGAATGGGTCAGTCAATAACTTTTGTTGCAAATGCCTTAACACATCAATGAAAAATCCAGGTGGATATCCAATTTACAGATGAAGTCCAACTGGCAATAGAGCTTGAGCAGGGCGAGGGTTAGCACAGTCCGAACAAAGTCATAGGCGCGTGGTGAGTAGAAGTGCAGAGTATGCGTAAATTTCTTGACTTCATCCGCATAGCGTCTACCTGTGGATGGTCTAGCTTTGTTTCGCAGCTCTGACTTAAACAACTCCTGGACTACGCCGGAAAAGTTGCTCTTAATCATACACGATACATCATTGTCTAAGAGGGTTTCACGCCTAAGTGCATGCATCAAGTCCGACATTGATTTAATCTTTCGGTTTTTTCTACGAATGCATTATCTTAATTTTGCATTGCAAAATCTTCATTTTGCGTTCATTCTCACCTTGCTTCGCAACAGCAGCCTGCTGCGAGTGTCATCCTTAAATTCATCCTCTGAACTGATTGACTCTGCATAGCTGTGATCTAACTTGATTTGTTTGACAGGTAATACTGAATCAATATCGCAAGCTTTGTCAATAGTCACCACTGTGCTAGTAGGAATTGAGGAGTTGGCGCACTGTCAACAAATAGCACACCCACAGGTGGAACCGCATCTGTTCTAATCCTCCGTTTGTGATCGACGGGAGATATGTCATAGTCCCAGGGTTTGAAATGCTGACTACAAATTCATCCATTTTTGGGAACCATGAAGTCAGCTTGCTGAATTAAACTTATTGCAGCAACCCATGTTGTGTAGCGTTCACTACCTGGCAAAGAAATTTTATGGAATGTCGGTGATCTTCCCATGATAAAGCGACTTCTGCATGTCGCTACTGCGCACAGAAAAACCATGTCGCAGTTTATGTCACCGTAGTGGTGAAGATAAAATCATAAATTCTAGCGTTGAGAAGTTAAATCATGAATGTAAAAAACTATTACACGTTAGAAGAAGGCTAGCCTTTTCTTAATGTTAGACATTGTACTACCATTAGCTACTGTTAACAACGAACCAAAAACAGAAAGCGTCAATCGTTGGCATTGACGATCTCGTTGGTAGGATGTCCTGCGATTAGCATGGTGATGAACAGAGCTTGGGCACTTGCTCACTGAGCAGCCTCATCGCAGGTACAGCCTATTTGGTAATAAACGAATATATACAGGGTGCGAAAAAAACAACCCCCTAGCAGATTCGCGATAACTCGGCCAAAAGTATATATATTTACTTGAAATTTTCAGGGATTGTAGCCGAGATAATTTTACACAATGTACCTAAATTTCAAACGAAAGCATTAATGCGTTCAAAAGTTATGAAAGTTATTGTAAAAAAATCTAAAAGTGAAATCAACTACATGTTAAAGCGGCTTGAGTTTATGACGTTACAAAATAGCGTCTCAGTAACGGAGCGCTTTGATTCCCTTTGAATAATTTGGTGGTCCTGAAAAGGGCCGATTTTCGCTGGCTTACTAAAGCTGATGTTCAAAGTGGCCACCGTCTTCGCTGATGCAGGCCTTGAGCCTTCTCCTGAAGGCAAGGACAACTTTGTCGAGTGGTGCCTGCGACAGGTCAGTCCAGATCGCCTCCCGTACCGTCTTGAGTTCTGCCTTGTCCTTTGGCTTTGGTCTGTGAGTCCGGTATCTTTCAAGCATCGCTTTCCAGGCATGACAGTCAAGCGGATTTAGATCTGAAGAGTTCGGAGGCCATTCATCTTTGTTGATGAAGTCTGGGCATAACACTGAAGCCATTCCTGCAACTGGCGTGCAGCATGAGCTGGTGCGCCGTCTTGTTGAAAGATGAACACGGGCAGCGCAACGTTCTGGCAGTCCTCAATCAACTTGACATGCATCATCCCGCCCTCCGCCCCCCCTGTATGGTAGTCTGGCAAAATAGGTCCTGCCAGTTTAGCGAAGAATTTCAGAGATCGGCAGGCATCAAAATTCTATTTGCAGGCATCACTGTGTTAGTTAAAACGATATTAAAACTTTTTTGGTAAAAGTTTCATAACTTTGGAATACAAGCAGATTTTCAAGTAAAATTTTCAGAACCTGTGTAAAAT
This sequence comes from Chamaedrilus cognettii, assembly GCA_034695025.1. Taxonomy (NCBI): domain Eukaryota; kingdom Metazoa; phylum Annelida; class Clitellata; order Enchytraeida; family Enchytraeidae; genus Chamaedrilus; species Chamaedrilus cognettii. The sequence continues at coordinate 10,647 of JAQIWG010004856.1, read as the reverse complement.
TATCTTAGCTACAATCTCTGAGAAGATGAAGCAAAAATATTAATTTTTGGCTGAGTTATCGCGAATCCGCTGGGGGGTTGTTTTATTATTCCACACTCTGTATATATTAAACAGTGCACTGTTAAGAACGGCATAAAATGGACAATGGCTGTTAAGAATGGCCTCAAAAGTTTGATGAGCACCCCTACCCTCCTGGTCGCGAGTTCCCATATGAAGGATAAAATCGGTCGTGGCTATCACAAAATTCTGCGTCCCCCCGAAATGTCTGGCATCCCCAGTGCATCCCCAGTTGAATATTCGTGCAGCCGCCCCTGGTCGTGGCCACGAGTAACCACTTTTAAAGACTATCAAACATATCGGAAGTCCTTGCGGGAATAAGTATGAAACACATCATATCCCGCAGGTAGCTTTTTTCGACAGCTGTTTGAGAACGAGCGAGTCTAAAATTCGCCTGTACAGTTGCCGGTGTTACGTCCCTAAAATTCGCCCCCCCTCCGCTGACAAGTTTTTCCTCATTTCTCCTTTAAGTTTTAATCAAATGCTCTGATTTAAACTTTCAGGGTTAGTAGCTGGCATCTTTTTGAACGTGAACACACTATTTTATTTTCAAAGATTTTTCAATTTAATTCTTCTATTGCAACTTTTAGAACCAAATTTACAACACTTCACAGTGATGTCTAAATATTATGATACAGAATTGACACAGATGACAGATAAATTGCACGTTTTTGACATGACCCTTTCCTAGGATATGTCAAAATTAGGTGTGCTTCGGATCATTGGTTTCGGGAAGAAGCAGTTTTAGTATGACTATCTAAGGGGCGGAGACTTATAATGCAAGGGGGATACTTTTTTTGTTGCACCGGCAACCGTGCGAGCGATGCTAAACCCGCCTGTGTTTGAAAAGCTGTAGCATACATGTACACCGTGGCTCAAAAGTAAAGGACCCAACGAATTTCTTCAATAGCGGCGGAACGCAATAAGCGCTGTCAACGAAATTTTTACCACATTAACTTCTATCATTGCTTCATTTCACTGAGCGGTTAAAACGATACGATTTGTCAAAGTTGATCTATGAAAAACGCGTCAACCACGCTAGGAACCGATTAATTGCTGTTTGCATCAACAATTTAGTGGTAACGATCTCTTTTATATTCCAATTTAATAGTTATTAGCAATCCAGGAATGTACTCTTCATGTTTTAACAAGATTAGGTTCCTACGTGCACGTGAAACTGTAGAAGAACGTGGTGTAAAAGAAGAATGACACAAAAGTGCTGGGCGTTATAACAGTGGCGCGCTGACAATTTAGCAGTATGATGCTCGTTACGAAAACGCGTCAGAAAAAATCAACGTCAAACACCTGAATCATAGCATAACCAAAAAGTGAGATAAATTTGAACATTCTGTAGTTTTCACGAAGATAAGCAGCAGCGTGAACAATTATTGGCTTGCATAGAAGGTGTAAATGGCAAGTAAACGGCTTCCCAGCCTGATTGACTCGTTTTTTCGTAGATCAAATTTGACAAATAGTATCTTTAAAACCGCTCAATGAAATCCAACCAAAATTGGCATAAATATGAACCAATGATCCAAGTTAATGTGGTAAAACTGACTACGCTTATTGCGTTCTGTAGTAATAGAAGAAACTCACTGGGTCTTTTACTTTTGAGCCACGGTGTAGAAATATAGGCCGATGTTTACATATTTATTAACGTACGCGTTATGGCTATAGCCATGGTTCAATGGAATAAATTACATGCCTCCATGTTACAAACAATTTAGTTCTCCTCTTCAGTCGATGTTAACTTAAGTATTGGTAAATATGCTACTACAATTTCATGAGCAGTCCAATTTTATTCAAACAGCATTCCAAGCAAACTCAGACACTTTAAAAATAATATTAACTAATTACTCTAAAATCTTTAAATCGTTCCTACAACCAAAGTCGATGTAATGTAGTTGAATACATGTAGATGTACATGTACATTAAACAGAAATTCGACGTCCTAATGAAACAACGAATGCACAAAAATAAGATGCTTACAAGCAACTATGAAACATGAAAACACAAAAGCACATTACAATATACCGAAGCAACTCCAAAACAAAAAATAGAAGCACGAAAGTCTGAAACAAACCAAAGGATGATGGCTGTTCGGCTGATGTTCTGTTTGTTAAACAACGATACAATATGGCGTCTCTAGCCCATAAGCTTAATACCAGCCTAATTATGATCCAATTTTATACATTAATATATTTTCTTTTGCAAAGCAAGACGCTGTGGTGGAGTGGTCAAGGCGTCGGACGCTAATACCAGAGACCTGGGTTCAAGTTCCGACGCCGGTGACACCCGCAAATATGAAACCATGGAGTTTGAAAAATATGTTGTCGGAATAGGAAAATTAGCATCAGCGCTCCAAAAAATTTAAGTTCATCATAAATTGCTGATTTTTTTACATCTTTTTACATTTTTTGTAGCATCCCCGCAGGGTGTGGACGAATAATTTTCACTCATTCCTCAGTCTTTAACATGTGAACCCAAATATATATTATATATTTTTTAAATTTTACAGTTTCTAAGTCCTAAGATTGAGCTAGAAAATGTGTACCTTAAAGAAAAAAAAAGAACACCAAAAAACGGGCTAAAAAAGCCTGAAAAATTGGTTAACTCACGCATGCAAACAAATTTTGATCGAGTATCAATAACTTTTTTTTCGCTTGCAAAATGAATGGCAGACCAGTCCAGAAACAACAAATCAAAAAATTGCTAATTTCCTGACTTCATAATACCAATGAGAGACAATAACAGTAAGCATACTTGTTAACAAACAATACTAAAACATGATCGGTTACCTAAATTGTAGCCTTTATATAAATCGTGATATCTGCTGTGCATTCTTACTGAAGAACAAGAACATTGTTCTTGAAACATGGTTCTTCAAAAACATGATTCTATGTCAAACTGCATTTTCCACGCACAAACAATAACAGGACTAATGTCCATAACCATCAAGTTTAGCTCATTGAGATGATAGAACTCATAGATACAGTAAGTCGTATGCCCATAAAAGGTGGACATTGTTATTAGGGGTCATTCACATAATCATATAACGCCAAAAATGTAATTTCTTACCCCACCTACCCACTCCATATAACGCATTATATTGCGGGCCAGACTACGTCAAAGTGTTGTATAGCAATTTGCTGAAGCACCCACGACTAGAGCCAAAAATAAAAAAAATTTAATCATGCCACAGAGCGAAAGCGAATAAAGGCGAAGACTTTGCAATAAAAACATTTTTCATTGTCGTGATTGTTCTTCAATATGAATTTTTATCCTCAAAGTTGTCAGCAACAAAAAAATCCAACAAAATGTCTTTTTTTTTCTAAGGGACATTTTTTGGGCATTTGATGTCCCAATTTCTCTCAGTCACGATTTCTTAATTTCTTCATTCAAATACCATTTCTTCTCCCCTACTCACCCATCCCTTAAAATGGATACTTGCCCATCTAGGCTACCCACCCTCAAGCACTATATAATATGTGAATGACCCCTTGGGTCAGGCTACACGCCTTTGCTTTATAAAGCAAAGCATTTTGTGATTCAACTTTCAATCTTACAAATTGCAAATTATTTAAACTACACACTACAACTCTGCAAATTGTTTAAACTACACACTGCAACACATCCGCAAGTAATCTAGTTTCTCTAGTCATACATCCACAAATAATAATGTCTCTTTACACATTCCCAAATATTAGTGTAAAACATGAAATTTTTGCTGCATGCTATTTTTACGGTTTTGCCCCTCAGAAGGGGCTTTCCTGCACTTAATTTTCGTGTTTTTGAGGTCTGCCCATTATATAAAGCTTCTGCATCTTTATTTTGCTGCTTGTAATTTTCACAAGATTTGCCGATTCGCAAAATTTGCGAAAATGACATGCATGCGAAAATTTTATGGTTTACAGCAATGTCTCTTAATTCCTAAAGCAACAATAAGTTCACAAGATTGATGGCAACGTAATTCTAACAAATCTGGGCTGACGACATGGAAAGAAAACACTCTATATTACGGTATTTCATGTAGTTTAAGGCAAACTAATAACTTCCTAAAGTGGACCAGCTACAATGTCAGGAACCTGGAGCCTCATTCATGTACATTTCGTAAGATAATCTTAAATTTTCTCCTAACTCAAATTTAAAACAAATAAAATCCATTTGCCCGATCGCCGGACGTCATCATTCGATTTGCGCGCGGCGGTGCGGAGTTTGCAATAAAAAGATAAGATTTTCCTATGATTCTCCTAAGACAATCTTAGGGCTAAGATTTTCATAAGATTGCTTTCTGAATGAGGTCCCTGATTTACGAACGGATCTTAAGCAAATCTTTATCATAAGGAGGGTTAAGTTTAGAAGGCGCAGAAAGTCATAACTCTCCATTGACAAAATGTACGCCAAATTTTAAACCAACAAGTAGAGCATTACACTTGAAAGTCAACTAGGTCTACGGTGGCGTATGAGCCTACACGGTTTTTAAAGGCTGAGCAGATGCACAAAGCCTGTTTATGAAAGAGCAGGCGTAACGCTACGCATGTTTAAGCAGGGTTAAACTTAATACTGATCATAAATATATTTGTAACTAAATATTAGAAAAAAATTAGTTTTACAATATTGAAAATGTCAATGCGGGCCCACGATGCATGATAGGAATACATCATGGCATGGTGCTTGGCGAACTTTTACCGGCAAACGGATTTAGTTTGAAAAGTTTGACTTATATTAGGCGTGACCTAAAGTTTAGTAGGCGAGATGCGCCTAAAATAAGCTTGTTTTAAAAAATGTATGCTTATTTTGAAATGGGTAGCATTAGGGGAATTAGGCATTAGGGGAATTCACATACTATATTTGGCCAAAAAAAAAATTTTTTACCCCAGCTACCTAACCCTTTAAACGCTTTATAACGCCAGGCCAGACCAGCCTAACTAATTAATTAACTTCATTTTTATCGTGTAATCTGTTAATGTCCATGTTTTCACACAGGTTTACACGTTTTCGCCCGCCCTGATCAGGACCGCTGGAGCTGTCCACCCTATAACCACTTTATAACATTATATAACAATTTGTTGACGTACAAACCCCGAGAGTAAAATATTTTCAGATTAAAATCTCGCGACAGAGTCAAAGATAAATGCAAAGTCTTGTGAATAAAACATCGTTCACTATCGTCATCATCCTTCATCATAAAAGTATCCTTTAAATTATATATAAATTGTTGGGAATGTAAACATTTGATGTCAAAAATTTATAACGCAAATGTATAACATTTCTTGTCCCCTACCCACTCATCCATTATAATGGGTTAAACAATCTTTACCGATCTACCCACCCTCAAGCGTTATGTAATACATAAATGGCCCATCACCCAATCAGCCCTAGTCAGTCAGGCAAACAATTATTCTCACTAGCAACCTCAACGTTGGATATAGTTAGTGATCTTAGCTAATCGAATCAGAATTCACAAGAATTTTTAAAGTCTAATTTTATCGTTTTTAAAAGTAGCCTAAGCCGTAATGTCGAATATCAGATGTTATATGAACTAGTTCACCTTTTTTTCTATTCACATTTTCTCTGACAAAATGTTGTGCACATTGCACATTCTAAAAAGGTGACAAAAACTGACAATGACCATGTAATAAAAATGCCCGCTTACGCGGGGGAAGACAATTTGCAGCCAAGACTTAATTTATGAGTGTAGAAATTCGTTCATCTATACTTGATTACAGTCAACTATAGATGAACGAGTTGCTACACTCATAAATTAAGTCTTGGCTGCAAATTGTCTTCCCCTGCATAAGCAGGCTTTGGGCCACTGAACACGTGGATCTGTGCACATTTTGCCTTACAATATCCTACATTCCATACTAACTGCAAACTCACGTGCACAACTGAATTTTGCATGTAGACTTTTAGGTCTACTAATGAGAATAATTGCTAACCTGATGACGCTATTTGATAATGCGCATTGATTATAATGATTGCAAATTATGATAACTGAACCATCAAATAGCCTATTGATTATCTGTTAAAGGCTACCATATATTAATACTAATTCTACGGTCAAACGTCCTCAAAGCAATAGAAGAACCTATTAATTTTAGATAAGCTTTAGAGCTATGTAACATAACTGAAATCAGCACAAGAAGCCATCACTGTGTGTATACTTATTGCTGATCTTTCTAGAATCTGAATTAAAAGTTGAAGCAATAGTAATTTTAAAAGTTACACACCACAAATAACAATGAATTGCACGCAGTCCCATTGATAAAAGCAATAAAAATGTACGAGAGTTGAGTCATGCTCAAGCGGATTACGTGTCATGTAGGCAGAAAGTTTCAGAACGTTTGGGTAATGCAACAAATCAGAAATTTTCGTCAAATGAAACTATTGCAAATGCTAAGGATGAACTAATGAAAAACTAATCAAAATGCTTTAAGGGAATAAAAATTTTAATTTTTAAGATGATTTTTTTCCACAACTATTTAAAAGGGATTAAATTTTCTAGGGATTAAATTACATCCCACAAAACTGAAAACTTGAGCAAAAAATGCAAAATAAGTGATATAAGACTAAATATTAAGTGACAATTGACACAAATTGAACATCATAATATGCGAACCAAGAAAGCCACAGTAAAAAGAGACGAAATACTAGATGAAATCTGACAAAATATTATTACAAAAAAAAGGAATTCGTGAAGAAATATTCTGTGAAATACATGTTCACATGTGCAAGGAAGAAGGCCAGCAAATGGCGTGAGATAAATATAAATATTCAGGTCTAATTTTTCCCATAAACTTTCGCGAATCTTTCTGCTCATTTCAGAAAATAGGTCAAGTTACATCACTTCATGACAATGACGTTGATGTTAAGCTAAAACATCTGGAGTAAACATATTTGCACGCTTAGTAAGATTGCTATGAGCAATCGTACAGTACTGTGAACTAGTATGAGACTATTAATAGCTAACAGTCTAGCTTTCCAGTAAATCAGTGAAAACTGAACACTGATTTGAACCTGAAACTGATGTGAAACTGAACACTGCAAACGAGAAACTTATTTCTGTGTAACACATATATTATAGTTACACCACTTAATCCTATATTAATATCAACAGTACTGATGCTGTTGCACTGCACACCACTATATTCGCTGACTTGAACCTTGTTCGTCCCACATTGTTCGTCCCACTCGTCTGCTTTGGATGAACAGCGAGCACAGCAGATACCCAGTCTACATGTCCTTGATGTTCTCGTACCGATACTTTCGCTCAAACTCAACCCCATTGCCGGGTAGCACTGACGATACCATCGGCGTCACCCAGGCAACGTACCACCTCGCGCCGAACACGGCCTCAAGATTGTTGCGCCAGCCGCGGTCGTAGTCCCTCACGCTGCGGCTGCGCTCCACACACGTCTGACCGCGCAACACGTTGCGTGCGTGATAGACGAGCATCGCCGCAAACAGACACAGCCCAACGAGGCAGGTCGATGCAACGAGAGAAATGACAAACGTCTCCGCGCCGGCCAGCCCGATGGACCACGCGAGGAGTGGCAAGGCGACGGTGAGGATCGACGCGAAGGACACGCCGCCAAGCAGCTCCAGTGTGTAGTCCATGTTGAGGTAGTTGCAGTACGCCGCACCGATCACCAACGCGACCAGAAGACTAAAGAAGTAGCGCTGGTTGGCGTGTCCGACGCAGCCGCCGCTGAACATGCAGTGGTGATCGCGGCGCAGCACGCACACGTCACAGATGTGGCAGTGCACGGAGCGCGGCGGCGTGTTGACGGTGCACGTGCCACAGTAGAACCACCCCGCCGGCTGCGTCGCAGGCAACTGAACGCCGCGAACGCTGCTGTCGATGCTGGCCAGCCAGTAGAGGCTCGTGTAGACGTGCGCGTAGATGAGAGCCCCACACGCAGCGTGCGCCCAGAAGGCGACGCCGCGATCGCGGTCAATGTACGGGAGGATGACAACGAGTTCAAAGAAGCCGACCGCATGTGTCGCTATGATGAGGAACGCAAGAGCGATGCGGTCGCTTGCTTCCTTGGGGAGGAGGCTCCTTGGAGGGAGTACAGCGGCCGGGAGCGACATCTGTCGGCAGAGATATGAATACTGTATTGTCAACGGAAAAATCGCAGCAAATTGCAATTCAGATTGAAAATTAAATCTGCAATCACATGGATTCGTACAAGCCTGCAGGTTATAAGCAATTCTTTACTCTACAGTAAGCTAAGTTAGTGCCAAATAATACGGGTCAAATGAAGCTTTACGCGGCAGGCCAAATTTTTAACATGACAACGAGAGCTCACATTCCTAGAAGGTCATAAAATCCGCACTCGATGCACTGCTCTGCGCTGTCGGGCTCCACAATCTCTCTAACCATTACAGACATCCACGATCTTATTCCAAAATAATTTTCCATCAAGTTTTTGGAAAGTGGTCGATGATTGGCTTACTATAAAATAATACAACAATTATCTGGTGTTGTCTTTCTTGTCTAAGAAATAGCTTCAAACGGAAAACGCTAACTGAGAGCGGCATTCATAATTATGTCGCCGTTTTGCAAAATTCCTTACCGTTCTTTTGCTAATATACAATTTTTGAGTAAAACGGTACTAATATAAATATTTCTCAATCCTTAACAAGCGGGTCGAGTCTAGTTACACAGGTGCTCGTGCCCTTGCCGGCCATGATCATTCTCGCGTAAAACCCCTAACCCCAACCCCAAACGGTCAAACTCAGCCTTAGCCGTAACTTGCTAACATTAACGGGGCGCTAGCCCTAGCCCTTAACCCAGGTATCCCCTAAACTCCAACCTCGATCTATTTTTAGTATTTAGGCTCGTCCTGTGCATAATGCATTGTTTGGGCACCAGGACCTTGAGTCTAGACTCGACCCGCTATTAATTTTGGCTTATTCGCAAGCGCCTGTAGGAGTAGCACGTAGCGCACGTACCACGCCCAATTTGAAACTTTGACAATCTTGTCAGTTTGGTTAACCATACTCTATAACCATAATCTACCCCCTAGCTATAATCCAGCCCAACCTTAACTTGTAGCCCTAACCTTAACTTGCTAACCGGTGCGGAGCCCAACACCTAATTTCAAAACATCATCGTTGCGTTATACAGGAGTGGGCGTGGTATGTGCACAGGTTAGATACTCCTGCAGGCGACAGCCGCTATTTACAGAACGAGCACCGGTGTTGCCGCAAACGAAAATTTAACGCAACAAACTGTCGAGAAAAAGTAGGTCTACGTTAAATTCTTTTGAGATAAAAGCCATAACTAACGTAAGGTAAATAACCAAATTGATCGAGCGAGGACCGCCAAGACCCGGACGTCTTGTCGTCCGTAAACACCACGGTTTTCATTTTCTGGCATCGCAGCCAGTACTTTTGATACCATAATATAATAATACAATTACAGCGAGGCCGAAACCTTTCAAATTTAGAGTCTGATAATACAGCGGTGCGAATTTTGGCGTTGCGCGACGCCAGGGGTTGATTTTACGTCATTGGTTTATTGGCGTCTTAAATTTTATGGCTTCATAGACGCCGCGACGCCGGTTCACGGAAGTCGGTGACACAGTGATACTGATTCATAAGCGCTCATACTAAACCAATAGAACCGCTACTGATCGAAATTTCAAGGAACATAATGATCACTACATTTGACGTGTTTTGTCATAATAATTAATTGACGATGGCAGTACTCTGGCAAGTCTATTATTAAATTTCACAATTCTTACTGTGCTCATTTTAATACACTAGGCATTCAAAGCAGTATTTTTCTTGTCTATTTGGTGCCAATACGTCGTGCATTAAGAATCTTATGCGTCACAGAGAGAGTTCTGGAATGTTCTCGTAAGCCCGCCCACACACGCCTCTTCCGGTCAAATGATCTCCGACGTGCAGCGGATTCGATGTGCGGGGAAGGAGTGGTTAACCAATCCCGTATTTAAAATCGATCCCGTGCAATTTATATATCCCAAGACACGCCATGACTTAGTAACGTTGTTTTAGCTCAGAAGAATTACCGTCCAACTGAAATTTTTCTTCTTGTTAAATTCTCAGGTCGATTGTTAACTGTTAAATTTTAAAATGTATATAACTTTGCATACTGCTAGTTTATGCAGTTAGCTGAGAGACCCATTACACACACGCACACGCACACGCACACGCACACACACACACACACACACATATATACATGGTACGGAAAAAATATCCTCTTAGCAGATTCGCGATAACTCGGCCAAAAATTAATATTTTTGCTTCATCTTTTCAGGGATTGTAGCCGAGATAATTTTACACAATCTACCAAAATTTCAAACGAAAACATTAATGCGTTCAAAAGTTATGAAAGTCCTTGTAAAAAGAATCTAAAAATGAAATCAACTACATGTTAAAGCGGCTTAAGTTTTTGACGTTACAAAATAGCGTCTCAGTAAAGGAGCGCGTTGATTCCCTTTGAATAATTTGGTGGTCCTAAAAAGGGCCGATTTGTTCAAAAGCGCCGTGTTGTTGACAGATGAACGCGGGCGGCGCAACGTTCTGGCAGTCCTCAATCAACTTTACCTGCAT